>WYDI02031639.1:0-63265 GCA_009867235.2 Psittacus erithacus
GGGAAAACAAGCAGGCTACATGCTTTGTCTAATTTACGACTAAGCTTAAACCACAACACTTTATTACAAAAACTTTCACTGAAAAACTTTGTCTTTTGGGAATTGAGGTTATAACCATATGCAAGACTTTCTCTTCACTATCATGAAAGTGACATTTCTGGATAACTAAACATATAGAAAACCAGAACAAAAGTAAATTGGTTTTACCTCAGAAGGAAGTTGAAAGCATTAGAGATCAGCATCATCCTTCCAGCCACAAGTCAATTTTATTTTAGTTTGTGATAAAACAAGCTACTTCTTCCTCATGTTTTCAGTTTGGGACTCTTCACACACATTTAATATTGCAATTCAAAAAACACAATCCTTTCTTTAACAGTGAAGACAAGGCTTTTCATGGCCACTTTACATAGATTTAAATAGGACAGTGCAAGGTGAAGAAAAGAGTTGTGCAAAACTTGCTGACTGCATTTTGACCTAATTCTCTGAATTCTTGAATTTGAAGGGACTACACCATTGCTTAAACCCCCAGAGGCACAGATATCAAACTTCAGAAAACAAACCTCATCAACCATTAAACACTTCAGACTGCACAAGATTAAGAAGTGGGATTTTGATTCAAATCCGTCTTATGTTGAGGATCACTAATGCCAGCAGACGGTTTGCTCTCAGAATTAAGATAGGTGAAATTACTAGGCAAATACAGTGCAGCAAAATCATTTTTAATTACTACTTCAGAAGAGCAGGCTTCCGATGAGCAGCCTTCCTTCTTACCTACCAGCTCAAAGGAACAGATCAGTTTGAAAAGTAGGGAAAAAAAACCCATCTGATACTTTTTTTCTCACACATCTCATCAATGCCAAGACCTTTTCTACCCGCACAAATATATTTTTTAATCAAAAGTACAACCAACTCAGTCATGAAGCTCAAAGCATGAAAAAGAACAAAGTCTGCATAAGAACAAAAAGCTAGGTGGGTGTCAGTCTCTTCTCCCAAGTAACAAGTGATGAGAGAAATCAGCCTCACGTTCCACGAAGGGAGGTTTAGACTGGATATTAGAAAACATTTCTTCACCAAAAGGATCATCAAGCAGTGGAACAGAGTGCCCAGGGAACTGTTCGTGTCACCATTCTTGGAAGTACTTAAAAGACATGTAGATGTGGTGCATAACAACATCACTTAGTGGTGGACTTGGCAGTACTGAATTAATGGCTGGACTCTGTTTTACAGCCATTTTCAAATCTAAATAATTCTATAATTCCATAACCCCTCTCCCTAGATACCTGCTGAACTGAAAAGCATGTCCTCTCAGAGACAGTGCACACTAGGGCAATCGGAAAACATGGCATGGCAAAATACATATTAAGAAAAATCACCTCCTAGATTTTTTTTTTTAATGGAGATTCCACCTATACATCACCAGGAATCTCTTCTCTGGTGAAGAACTGCTTGCTAACCTGGTTTCCAAACTAAGGAGTTGAGCCCATATCCCATTTATGTTAGATTTATGCCCCTTTTCTGTGGCCTATTCTTCAAATGCAGGAACAACTTATTGCTGACTTCACGGGGGAAGCCTCTTTGAATGGCTCAGTTTCTTTCCCAGGGGTCACATCAAATGTAAAGCAGAGCAGTGGCTGCTCCAGCATCAACTGAGAAGAATCCAAGAACAAACACGTTTCCCCTCATTTACTACACTTCCTCCTGTATCATGTACCACAGTAACAAATTATCATATTTGGCTCTGTATTGGCCAAATTTGGCAGTGACCCACCAGAAAGACAAAGGGTAAATTAGTTGGATGTACTCTGAGTGAAGAAAAACATTCAAATAGAGAAAAGGATCTATAGATCCTTTTATGTCCAATAGAGAAAGCACCTATACAGGTGAGGGTTTCCTGCAGAACCCACTGAAGTAGATGGAGAATGCCCCACAGACCCATTTGGCCCTGGGCTCCACCTCTAAATGTCTGCATGGAAAAATGAGCACTTTGGTAATTATCTGAAGTTACATTTGAAGATGCCTCAGTGAGCACTTCCAAGGCAAATGCCTTATCACCTCCCCAGCATCCCTGCTGGGGGACCAACACAGAGCCTGCCACAGAAAAGGAAGCCCAAAGGGTTTCATAAGCACAGAAATCTTTTACAACTGAGGAACAAAACTGAATCAATGCTATTCTGAAGCCTCTTCTCCTTTTAGCTCTGGCAACTTCAACTGTCGCGTAAGATTTCAAATGACACTGCTCATGCTACGTGCTATAGAGATGCAAGTGTGACCTTGAGCATGCAATATTTCTTTCACACACTGCCGATTGCATCAAACAAGCCAACCAACACTCCCCCTCCACACACTGCAGCCAGAGCATTCAGATCTGTTCAGGATTCTAACAAATAGCTCAGTGCTATGGAAGGTGAATCCTATTTGGGTGCATGACAGAAAAACTGTTGTAAAGTAATTGCTGAATGTCAGCTTTAAACTCAAAAAGTGTAGTGTAGATAAATAAAAACAATAAATCTGAAAAAAAAAGATAATTTAAAAAATCTTCTTACCAAATACAAATGAGCCTTTCAAGTGATTATAAATATAATCGGTGAGTTGTGAAGGCCATAAATTCTTCCCAGGGTTCTGGGACTATCATAATAAACCACAAAATGTATATGGGATATGATGTCACCATTGCCATGAAATGTATTGATAGCCCAGTTCAATGTGTTCCCATATTTATGTTTCTATAATACATGGTTGCAACCACAAATTTTAATGGAAAAACAGTTTTATTTAGCAGAGAAATAGAGGTCTCTCTCCTAGCGCTTATAAACTGCATACCTCAACTTTTACATTATCCAGAAAGGATTGTCAATACAACAATACAATGTGTACTGATACAAGGTCTTGCTGACAGCATACGAAACCCTTGATAGTTAGCCCTGGAGTACACAAATGACAAAATGCCTAGGCCAGCATGGCTGAGGCCTCTGTTTATTCTTCTTTTCTGTCCTAAACTTCCCTCCGAACCTCGCAGAGCACAGAACCTATCCATACCCTTCTGGCAGTCCTCTCTTCAGTTTGCTGCAACAGAACAGCGTTTCCTATTTTGTAGGTATTTAGTACACTGTTAAAAGGAATTGCTTCTAGTTACTTATGTTTTAGAGGCTGCTGTAGCATAATTACTTTTTTATAGGTGAACCCCAGTAAACTTTTATCCAGCCTTCTCACTTCCCTTTCACTGCCATAGCAAATCTTACCTACTAATTAAAACCAGGGTATGCCAATTAGCTAGCACTTTTTGTAATGAAATAGGGTTTTTTTGTTTAATTGCTTCCTTATTGCCTCATAAGGAGACTACAAAGTTGCACAACCTTCATCACCGTCAGCTTCACCTTCTGCAGTAGGAAAAACAGACTGGCTTTTCTCCCAGCCAGTCCACATACCATAAACATCAAATCCAGATCAGTAACAAGTCACTGACAACTGACACCTTGCTGCTTCTGTTTTGCGCCTCTGTTTCTAGCTCAAGCCTCTATTGCAATAAAGAGCAGCAAAGATTCCCCTCCTCTTCTTTGTAATCTCAGAGCAGTTCATCCCCAGTTCCCAATTCCCAGTCTCTTGGTTCAAATTCTAAGCGTAGCTGATCTCAGTATTAGAGAGCATGTTTGAGAAAATGAGGATTCTAAAATGGAGTACAAGCTCTTTCTAAAGTTTCCAATTGCTGGGAAAGCAATGGAAATTTTTCTTTTCTCGTGCACATAACTTGAGGGACAAGTATACTAGCTGACCCATAACATCAAAATGGTTTTGAACTCTATAAGGCTAAGGCACTCAGCTGCAGGGCTTCCATGCCCTTCAAAATTTATGTCTTGCTATACACCGAGGATGATGCTTCTATGGTCTTTAGATATTCTACATAGCTGTTTTCCATCAAGCACCCTTCCAATCTCAGACCTTGCACCTGGGCAATATAATACAGCCAGAGCCAGACTCATCTTCAAACCATAAGACAAGATTCACATGCACAGCCAGATATATCCCCATGAGAACTTTTTTTTTAACAGCCAAATTCTGACATCTGATTCTACTGTATTCATTGTGTCTGGATTTGCATGGCTTGACACATCCTGTAAACATGACCAGGGCCAAGCATGTTGAATAAAATGAAATACATGTATTTCTTACTAGCTCTGTAGCAATGACTCCAATTACTCATACCAAAAATACATGTTCATCTGGCAAAACAAACCAAGGGTGAATATTACAGTTAGGATGTTGCCCCCACGGATTACAAGATTTTTATAGCATCATAACTGCAAATTAGAAGTTTTTCCTCTGCTTCTGGTTAGCTAATTGAATGGGGTATCTATTATAGCACTCTATTATGACTGTATCATTTGTCTTAACAGTTTCAATGTCCTTGTCTAAAGTTCCATCACTGTAGAGCAGCTGGTCCAGACAGAACTGTTCATTTAACAATATGATCTCATAGCTAGCAGTCCGAGTCCTTCACTGAGAGACCCAACATTGCTCTCAAACATTCTTTCTAAATATACTCATGTTTTTTAGTTTTTTCTTCCTCTCAGACCCGTTTGTCCCCAAATTTCAGACATTAATTTTTCCAGTCACGACTTTTAAACAGTGATTCTTACTGACAGACTTCTGCTATGCTATAGCATAGAAAATTCCTGAAGAAGTTGTCATGCCAGTAATAAACACATCTGTAAACAAAAGATGGTCCTAAACTGCAACAACAGGTCTGAACACTATTTTTACAGCCAAGCCCAAATGTGTCTGAATTTTGCAAGTGGTTCTTCTGTTAATCAACATTCCTATCCTACATGTTGTTAAACCTTCTTACATTCTCACCAGCTGACTACTGAAGTTTATGTATGATCAGAGTTAGCAATGTTAAGTGAAGGTGAATGACTATACCTCTAAGAAACAGATGAGGTTCTGGAGGAAGTCTGGTCATCAATGTGCCTTTCCCTGAACGAAAGCATCCTTCCACAACTGAGGTAGTGACTTGTCCCCAGAGATGCTACTCCTAAAAGAAACATGAAGGAGAATTTGCAGGTAGCTGTGACAGTACAACTACATAACATTTCTCACATTAATTTACCCTGCTCAGACTCCACAGCTGCAATGGTCTTTGTGCCTCTTTACTGGGCTAGATCTTTGTTAACCCTTTAGCTTGAGAACCTAGCTCATGTTTCAAGACTTCTCAGCTCGTTTCTTGGCCTGCTAGGTGGAACTGTATGCACTCAAGTACCCTTTGCTACAGCCTCATTTGTTTACAAAGAGCATAAACACAATCCTACACATTAGATATCAAGAGCTCCAAGGTGGATGAGACTGGGGCATGAAGACACAACTAAAGAGCAACCAGATCCTTCTCGCCACCCCTGCTCTGAGTTTGTAATAAGTCCCAGAGAAATCCCTCATCTAGCATACATTATGGTGAGGTTTTCGAGCCTCCCTGCTACTAGAAAGAATATCCTTACTCCGCTGGTCTTTGAGGTGCCCAATCAATTTCCCATCTGAAAGCAAAACCTTCCCCCTGGACTACCAGCTCTCAGCCATGCCAACTCACCTCTGTGCTGCACAGGCGCATAAAAGTGGAAAGCAGCAGCGGACAGGACTATCCACCCATCTCTTTCTTTTTATCCCTTTTCTTTAACATGGCCATCAACCTGTATTCTCAGCATCTGATGAGCCCCATGCTCCCTGGCCCATTTCCAATGGAGAGCTTGCAGCTCCCTCCAGTGCTCACTGCACACAGGAATGCGTATTCCTGCTTTTGCTTCCTCTACTTTCCTAGGAGAAAAAGGGTTCAGGAGTCCCATCACCTTCAGCAAAACCTACAACTGCCTGCTGATCAAAGACCCTCTCAATGGCAGCCATTAACTCCTCTCCAAATAGCTTTATTGTTTTATTCATGCAATACTGCTGTTAAGCAGCTTGTGGTTCACCCTGGAGTGAATTGTTCTCTGATGGTGGTTTCTGCGGCATGGTCTTGTGCAAATAAAGATCGTTGTCATCTTAGGAAACTCTTCTCAGGCTGTGGCAAACATTTTGCCACGGGACAGCCTTTAAAAACTGTTTGGGCAGCCAATACTGATTGAAACCCACGCTACCAAAGCAGGGAAAGGCCTTGAACTATCTCTCACCGTTTTATTCTCTCACCTAAAGCTGCGCTTAATCAGTGTTATTTCCAGGATTTACTAAGATTTTGCTGTCTCAAGAGAGCTTACAACTCAGAAGAAAACTTGGCAACTTAGAAGAAAACATTCAGTGTGTTATGCAAAGCTATCCCTAGCACACACATGTAATTTCTAAGAAGCATAAATCACTGTGTTTTAAAGTATATAAGAAATCTGGTAATCCAACAGTAAGTTTTTACCTTGCCAGCCTAAAGCACATAAGTTCATGTTAAACTGTGCACGATTCTCAGTAGGAATCTGATGTCCTCAGGGATCAAGGGCAAGTGTAGAACTTGTGTGCAAAAATCACATAACAGAGGCATGTTCAGATTGTCATGCCTAAGTACATTTGTTCTCTTGAACAAAGTGGTTATCATCACTGGGTCATCTCCAGGGAACAGCCCACATGGGTGAAGTGGTAGGACACACACAGGTTACAGGATAACAGTGCCCCTTCACAGCTTCAGCTGCCAGAAGACAGAGCATACCCGGCTAGGCACTGCACACGAAGCTTTAAGAGCAGTACTGGAGAAAATAATCATGAAAGAACTACCAAGGCAAATGTTACCTTAAAAGTTTAGTACAGACTGACTTCCTTTTATGAACTCCTTCCTCATTGAATTTATGTATTGATAGCTAGACAACTTCCCTGTCACAAGAGACTGACAGGCGAGAAGGCACCCATCTGAGCAGACTGCTCACCTATTCTTATTCTAAGAACCTAAAGCTCTCAGAATGATTTCATACAAAAGGGCTATGAATATGAGCCTCTCTCAGCTGACAAATGCCTTCTCTTTTGTCCTTTTGGTCCCATATTAACAGAATATTTTTTATCTTGAGGGCAGACTCATTTACTGTTATGAAGTTCACGCAGCCCGTGGCAAATTGCACCATGTGTTTCAACAGCAAAAGGCAAGGCATCATGCTTGCGGGACCCATTTGCACATGAGATGAACGGAGCTTGAATGCTCAGACCAGAACTGAAGATAAGAGAGGCTATCTGATTAAACAAACCATTAAGGATGAGCCACGCTTTAAACTGCCCCCCACACGCACCTTTTTAACTTCTCACTGCAATTGCAATTTTTTATCTGGAAGCTGGGGAAAGACCTAGGTAGCCACAGTAGATGTATATTATGGGGAGTATGCTTAAGGTGACAGTTATAAACACACTGTCTCCACAAAACCACTTCATTTACAAAACAGATTTGACAGCTCAGTTTGTTTGCAATGCAGAGCACTCCTCCCAAACCCCCACATGGCCCTGTGAGCCTTGATTACTACTTTGATGCCAGCTCTTCCATAGAGACCTCTGAAATGGAAGTGATGAATGAGGTCCTGTCAGGCTCCATTCCCTGGGTGGCCTTGAATCCATACAGTTATCTGTTACACTGCCAGTCCTGACAGTGATGAACACAATGCAGGCAGCTGACAACACCCCTATTCATTACAAAAAGAAAAAAAAAAAAGAAAGAAAATAAAAAAGAGATAGATGGAAAGAGGTTTGTTTGCCACCCTTCAATGCTCCACTCATCTACATTTCCTTCAGAGGACTTGCTTGGGAAGGCTATGATGAAGTCTGTTTATACAGTTATGTGGAACAGGAGATCGAACATCCCCCAGCTCCATTCATGAAGGCTAAGCAAACTGCTCAGATGCTGGCATTTCTTTTTCTTTTATTCCTTTAATTGTCTGTGGTTCACATTTATTGCAGACATGCATTCTGATGGGGCTGCACAATGGCCACAGAGCAGTCTGATGACACTTTCATGTATCACTGACATGGTGCTTCTGCTAACCAAAGAAGTATCTTGCAAAAGGATGAAAGCTGGGAAGAACTGCTAGCCTGATTTGTTGCAATTATGACAGATTACAGAGCTGCCTCATTTTCTCCATAATCTTAACCTGGGAGGAAAGGTTCCTACATGTGAATTGATTCTATGGGTATTTTCTCACTTTTTGCCTCCAGCAGGTTGTCCGAACAACTCAGTGTCCTGCTTGCTGGCTTGTGTCAGCACGACTGATCATACAAGCTCACAAATTTCTTCATTAATGGAAGCTGGCAAGGTGATGTATATCACCTTCTAGAGCCATCATGCTCTTCTGAAACTACAGACCAAGAGACACAAACAAAACATTCAGACCTACAACGCACAGAGCTTTGTCATCTTTCACCCACATAGGTGCTGCCTCACCTCACTCTTCCCTTGCATACTCCTCAAATTCAAATTCAGTTACACATGCCCGAATTTATACTTTAAAACAAAACGCACGCCACAGCACTCACATTCCAGAGACACAAGAGCCTCACATGTAAAGCAGATGAAAACAAAAGCTATCTCTAAACCACTATGAAAGACAGCCAGGAGGTTTGGGGTTTTTTTGCTTTTAAACTGAAAGTTTTCTTCTGTGGCATCTTTTCATTTTCCACCACTAGCACACATAAAACCCAAAACTTAGAATGTTTTATTTAAAAAAAGAATGACCTGGGTTATTTCCTGTCCTCATTATGACTCTGATCTGCCAGGCTGTCTCTCACATACTGTACCACAGAAAGCTTATATTACACTGGAAAAGGAGGCACTGCAATTCCAGAACAAATATCATTTCAAACAAATGCTTTACTCTGATTTTGCTCGGAGCTCACAATTTTGATATGAAGTTTAAATGAAATTATTTTGCTTATTTTCCCAGAAGGGAGAACCTTCATAATGTTGGGTTTACCCAACTGATACTAACCATTTAAATGAAGGCATTTACTTTTAATCAAGTACCTGCACTCTGCCTATAGTCATGGGAAAGAAAAATCTCTAAAAGCAAATTGCATCTTAGAAGCCATTTTATCTTAGAAACCTGTCTTTAGATAGACCAATCCCTTCAGGCGCTTCTGTCGTCATTTACTATTGAAGGAGCAACAGTATCTATTGTAGACTAGATGCCTAAGTTTGTTTAATAGTGAGATATCAAAGTAATGAGTAATATACTGCAGAGGCCTTTCCTTTCTTGTCTCACATCTAAGAGCCAACTAATCAAAAACAAAGCTTTATTTCAGGAAGCAACTTCTTCATTTGCAAAAGATATTACAGTTCTTGAAAATTCTGTCTAAAAGCAGAATATTTCCTGCACAGAAAGCAACCGCTCTGCTTCTCCTGTTGTTGCAGAACAGCCCTTCAGGCAAATGTAGTGGAAGAAACACAGCACAGAAAACACAGAGAAATTTTTTGCAGAGACAACGCCAAAGATCCAGTGGCAAGAAAAACTGTACACTTATGGTTTTAAATTCATTTCTTTTAATTATTTTTCCTATTTAGCCCACCAACACATACTTTGGCTGTAATCATCTCACAGATAGAAAACCCACAAAAAGCTAAGACTATATATTAGTGTTTATTCATGTACATTTCAATATCTCCCTCTGCTGAGCTTCAACAAACCACTTGGTAAAACCTAATCTAATACAAAACTCAACTTTTATTCAAATAGATTGGTGCTTAAACATTTATGACAAAACAAGGTTTCATATACCCTGAAGGTGTACAGGTTCAGCCCTCCCTGCTGACACAACTGTTGCAACACCCCATAAGGAAGGGCTGTCTTCCCAGCAGGCAGCCCCCAAGCTGTACAAGGCTGGGACAGATTTGTCCTACGAATTATAGGATCCAATCTTATGCCCACAGCAAGGACTCCATTTCCTGCACAGATTTAAAATCCTCTATTATTTAAGGCATGTGACAAGAAAGCAAGCAGAAATCCACAAGATCTGCGCTGCTAAGTATGTAGTACAGAGGATGTTTGCCACAGGATTAACCTCTGGTGACACTGCTCCACTGGCGACACTGAGTAAGCCACATTTACAGCAGTGGTAAATTTGGTGCTCAGACTATAAGCGAAAGGAGTGTATATACTAGAAAGCTTGAGTCTTATCTTGAGTTGGAAGACACAGGACAAATGGCTTTGCCTGCTGATGAAATACTGTATGAGATCCACAGTACAATTTAGTGAGCCACATTAATCCAGTGTAATTCTGTTCTTTCAGCCTTAAAGATGCAATCAGTCAATTGATATTTATATTCGTATTACCTGGATGCATTACTGAAGAAAAAGAACACTGTAAAAAGAGTCATCCTTAAAACAACTTTAGACCTTTAACTACTGAAGGAAGCATGCTGCTAGCTGTCGCCCAGTCAGCAATAAGCATACAGCAGAAATGCAGGAACACAGAAGAATACTAATAGAGAGTTTTTTAAATGGCAGAACCATATATACGTGTTAGGTGCTAGTAACCTCAGAAATCATACCCAGTCCTGAAAATGGGCATCCTGAAAATGAGCAATGGTTCTTTGGAAGTCTCCCCATGGAGCCAGATGCACACATCTCAGGCTCTTCTGCCCAAATCCTAAACAAAATCCTATCATTTAGCAGATGCTGATGGATGTACAGATGGGGAGAGCTGCAGTTGCATCAGAGACACAAAATTACACATTTCAGATTGGTGGCACAGAGAAGCAGAGGAAGACATTAAGGCCTTTACCCTGCCCATAAGCCTATCCAGCCCTTCTTCATAAATCCACCTCCACTGGGTGGATGTAGTGGTAAGCCTGAACCTGCACCCTATAAGCACAGAAAATAGGACTGGAAAGGGCATCTGGTGCTTTCCCTGCCCAGGGCAGCGAGCATAGCTCCTGTACTACTCTTGATAGAGTTAGTCAGCAATAGTCATTTACTGACCTCCCATGGGTTATCACCAAAAATAATCTGCAAAAAGTGACAAGGAAACTTATTTCTTTTCTGCTCCAATACAAGCACAGCACATGGCACTGCCATTCAAGAGTTCCCAGAAATTTCTGCAGTTCTCTTCCCCAGTTTATCATTTTTGAGCAAGAAGTCACAGTTGTCTAATTGATGGTGTCTCAGATATTGCAAAAAAACCCAAACATATACATAAATTTTACCCTAAATGACCTTTTCACAACAGAGCCTAGAGCATTGCATATAGCTAAAGGTACTAAAATGTAGTGTGTAATGCATGTGCATTAAGCTCAGATTACCTTTTTTCTTTTTTGTAGGTAACTAAAATGAAGAACTTGGTATTAAGAGACCTTTGTATTCGCCCCTCCTCTTCACCCTACATAATGCAGGGAATACATACTGTCAGCACCTTGAGATAGACTAGAAGGAACACAAATCAAGCCCAGCATCTTTTCTCCTTTATCTCACTTCAGCAAAGGAAGTCCACACCAGGCTTACTGTTTTCATACTACAGGGGTTTCTGTTAGTCATTAAGTCATAGGGCTTGAAAGGACTATAGAGAATCACCAACTCCAGCCCCCTGCCCCAAGGAGGGCTCTGCTGTACCTGTGTTAGTCTCCACAAATGTCCCAAAACTCTTTCTAGAGGCCTCCAGCAGGGAGGAGTCCATGACAGCCAAATAATATTTTCCAGCAGTTTACCATCACTTCCTTTAGGGAAGCTTTCTGAATATTTTATCCAAATTTGCCCCATCACAATCTGAGCCCCTTTTTGTCCTATCGTTGGGTTTGATGAGCAAACATTTTTCTTCCTCCCTGCCTGTTGGGAAGCTATCACATTATGTGCCCTCAGTATTCTCTAGACCAAACTTCACACCTCAGAGGTAGTTGCTGAACTTACTGCCTTTTTCTGAAAATAGCCACTCAAGTCTGACTAATCTGGACCCATTTCCATTGCCTTTCTATCCACTAGTGACAAATAAACGTCTTCATTTACAAGTTCTCTGTAAAGCATAGAGCTGATGGACAAGAATGAACTGTCAGTATCATTACTGGAGCAAAAGAATCCATCAGTCCTGCTGGAACTCTTTTATTTGAGTTAATCAAAAGCATGGTAACATCTTAATCTCCAAAAGCCTGACTTAGAAGTTTTGAGGGCTTCCCAAAAATGATTCTGATCAATGGACCAGATTAATCAAAGAACAGAGGAAGAGTCAAAGCTTGCCACTCAGTTACTAGGGTGATTCACTCCTAAGGGTACCAGGCCTTAAAATGGAAATAACCCAAGCAAAGGAGAGGAGAAAAATCAAAGCTTTTGGAAAAGCCCGACAAGTGCAGAAGCAGGGTAAAGACGAGTTATTTTTACTCACTTCTAACTCCCATCCCATAAAAATTGAATGCAACTCAAACAGTGGGAGAAGTGTTTAAGCAAAGACCTAGGCCTGTAGCACCTCCTGAGAGAAATATACAGTAACTCAAATTACTGCAGCATCCTGCAGTACCAGCTGTCCCACCATCCCTTGATGCAAGGGCAGGCAGTAACGCAGAGGCCCCTGTAAAGCACAGCCAGCCTGCCTGGGCTGCACGGAGCTCCTTACGCTGGACTTCTCAAAGATTACACAGGGCGGTTTGAGGGCTTGTTTCATCAGCTTGGCAATGATCTGCCTCTGCTGTTGAGCTCACCAGGCTTTCAAAATTGAGTGTTCTTTAAGAAAACTTCTCAGAAAGGTAAGATTTAGGGACTGAAAGGAAACTCTAAGCTGGTGTTCTGCTTTTCTCTCCTCTCTCATTCCCTGGAACTCTTCTGTCAGAGACCGTATGGGTCTCCATTTGCCTTCAATAGTCTTTCTCTGCTGCTTCTG
The DNA here is from genome assembly GCA_009867235.2 of Psittacus erithacus. Lineage (NCBI taxonomy): Eukaryota > Metazoa > Chordata > Aves > Psittaciformes > Psittacidae > Psittacus > Psittacus erithacus. Next base: position 12,796 of record WYDI02031639.1, read on the forward strand.
ATTGTCGCTTATGCACACAGAGGTCTCTCTCAGGCTAACTAGTGGGGTCCTGCTGGGAAAAATCTTTTACTTTAAAAGTAAAAAAAAAAAAAAAACAAAGAAAAGAAAACCAGAGTCAGAACAAAGCACTTGTTTAACTTGAAGACCAAAGTGCCTTTCTTTGCTGATACTATATATGCTATTGTTAACTTTTATCAGAGGAACAGATATTTCAGGAATCACTTCAGAGTTAACACCACAATGATTGATGACCAGTCAAAAGAAACACCCAGAAAGCAATAAGCTGTAAAAAAGGGAATGCACTGAGCCTGGTTCAGGATTGCCTAGCTGTGCCTTTCAAATTTCTTTCATCACATCTGTGACTGTAAGCACCGCAGGGTGAGAGCAAGCAAGGACTTTGTGGAATATTTGGAGGTGCTGATAGGTAATCCTTACTGCCATCGGTACCAACTCGAGGATAAAAGACTTAAAGAAATGGAAATACAAGGACTTGGGGGGGTTGCAAAAGAAAAAAAAAGAGCCAGAACAGTGAGATTTATGTAAACCCATTGGGAGGGCACTGGAAATCTCTTTGATGAAAAAGTGAGATTGCTTTGAAAGAGACTTTATTGAAGAAAAAAGCTAGTGTTGTGTACAGGGAGAGAGGTTAGCTGGGTCACTTATCAGTCTGTCCTGTTTTTCCCTGCTCTTTCCCTGAAACAGTGTATGTGCCATATGAGCCTCCCACATCCCAAATCTTGCTCTGATGTGAAACAGCACACAAAAGGGGAAACTTTTTTGGAATTTGATTAACTTGTGCTGCTGTTAGTGTCAAAGCCCAAGGCAGTTTATGTATGAAAGGACTGAGGCGGGGTAAAAAGACCACAGCACAAGAGACTTAGCTTATACCGGAAGCATATATACAGACATACCTCAAAATAAAAGCTTAATGCTGTCAATAGGATACTGGTACTTACAGAACCAAAACTCAGTCCAATGCCAGCTGAGTAGTTGCATGCTGCCTATCCATATATTCCTTCCATGATCTCAATACAGTTGGGGTTTTTTTCCAGGTTTGGGTATAGTACAAACATTTTTCATTCTGAACTAGAAGATAGAGAATTGAGTTCTGACTAGAAATGTCTGTCAGTAAGCATGGCTGACCAGTTGCTATGTGCCATCAGTTCCCATTACAGCCAGCAGATAGTCATAATCCAATCCCAGGGACCAGCATCTTGTGGAAGAAAGGACACACTTTGTAAATGTAAGCCTTCAGTGTCATCTTTGGTAAATTAGTCTCTTTCGGTTTTGCAGGAAAAAATTGAGAAAATATCCTCTAACATAGGCAGTTTAAGGCTTTAAGATCAAAGGCCAAAATACTAAAAGTTTTTAAAACTTTAAGAAGTGCAGAGAAACATGCCCCATCGGCTATGAAAGCAATAACGGAACTTTGATACTGTAAGCCAGATGTGTCTGAATTTGTATATTTAATACATATATCCGTCAAGAGTTTAAGTCATTTCTTATATACATTTCATGCAGAAGCATGAAGAATTTAGTGTTTCTTATATTTCTCACTGCAGATCACTGTACTCTTCATGAGAGGCAGGTACACTTCTTTGGCCAGGTTCTCTTCCCTTTATGCTAGTAATTGTTGGAGGTTTGCACCAACAACCACAATAACCTGTGGCACTGGCTTTCAGCCACGGTTTCAGTCACAGAAGAGTTTGAGACTCTTCTGCCACACACATCAAGTTTCTGAGATAGCAAGCAAGCATCTGAAATGGAACAATGTAGAATCTAGGAACATACCACTATCACTATCTGCACCACTATCAAAACCTGAAGCTGTCTGATACTTGAAGGTAATTCAATCCCTTCACGGCACTACTAGTCATTACTAAGCTTATAGAAAAAGAATAACTTAAGTTTCCACACTCTCTACTCCACTGAATTTCTCACTAGATTTGCAGAGATAATTTTTTCAACATAAATACATTGCAAAAGAGAGCAGAGGTTGAAGCCATGTCATTTTGGGATAAGCATGAGAACCTGTTTCTGCAAGCCAGTTATATGCAGTAATGCAGATCCCACTGAGAAATCAAACCAACAAAAAAGCAAGCGCAGTAACTGATCCTTATGACAAAGCAAGGAATCCCAGCTTCCATAGGGATGGCTGCAGGGATATGGACTTCACCTAGACTTAAGTTCTACTACTTTAGTTAGGTTGTGCCAACAAAAAGCAGAAATCCACTTGCATACGACACAGCATAAGGTAATTTTTCCTTTTACAGCTGAGGACTGCTCATCCATTGTCTTCATTATTTGGCCTGTATGCATGCGATGTTGCATTTAAAGAGAATGAAACCCTTCCTCACCAAGACTGGCAGAAAAGTGCTAATAGGAAGCTTGCTTAAGCTTTGTATTTGACAACATCTCTCTACTATCAAATCAGCACACCTTCTCTCTGTTGCTTGCTATCAGTGTCTTCATCATGCTACGTCTAACAACTATAGTCCCATTTTACCAGCAGACTATACAGCACAAGTTGTAATCTCAGAAGGTTCTCCATCACCGCCAGATTTCTCATTAAATACAGAAAATTTACATTTTCTTCTGCCTTACTGCACTATTAAAACCAACTTGAGAAACTTCCTAGCAATTTCCTAGCAATTTCTCTGATACACCTACAACAATGTCAAATATGATGCAACACCACCTTAAAGCAAGTGCCAATCAGGAGTGTAATCCTGGGACTGCTGAATTCAGCATCAGGATAAAGTCTAGTCAAATTTTTTCACACCAGCTTCGATGGAATTGGACTTTTGTTGCTATTAGGAGAACAGAAAAGAAAAAAAAAGTGCAAGCTGCACTAGGGAAGGGACAGCCCTTTCCATCTAATGGGTACAAAGCAACAACAGCTCCGGTATAAGAACCTGTGTCTAGCAATGATCCTACCCAGGAGAATGGCTGCAGAACAATCCAGCCCTCACAGTATTATGCAGAGAGACATCAAAGTTTGACCACAGATACTTATTTGTAGACTAAAAACTCTGCCTTAGAGAGACTCATTTTTGTTTGCGAGTCACAGTTATCAAACAACACTCATTTTTCACAGATGTGTATGCCTAACTCACTGGGAAGAGGCAAGGCTGATTAGCATTAGGATGAAACAGGTTGGCTCGAAATCCCAGCCACCCTTTGGTGGGAGCCTCCAAGGACTTCAAGCAGGATTTGGAGTTGAGAGCAAGAGAAGCTTAAAAGGACACTCTGAAGACCCAGAACTGTATGTGATCAAAAAACAAACTTTGTTTAGAAATTCCTCCTGATCCTCAGAAAAATCTCTGTCACACAAAACAAGAACTCACAATGCCAAATGATCTGCCTGATGCTTACCGGTCCATGGGTTTTCTAAAAGTTGCACGCGTATCAAGATAAACAGTGCGGTAACTTGCAGTCACATCATGCATTTATGCTGCTCTAGTTTGAATGGTGTATTGTAAATACACTAAATTGTACTCTGAGAATATGTTTCCGAAAACACACATAAAAACCAAGTAACTGCCACCAGAGGTTGCCCCTTAAAAAAGATTAGAGGAAAATATCTTTCTGCAAACAAAGTAGCCTATTCTCAGTAGCATTACTGTGCATGCCTCTACACTCTGTACAGCTGTGCCCATACCTGCATCAGCTTGTTTCAAGTCCTTTTTCCAGCTCCCTCTTGCCTTCTTCTCTGAGACCACCCATAAAAAGCAGAAGCCACCCCTCTTCACAGGACGCAGGATCTGGAGGCTTTTCTGCACAGCCACACAATTCAAAGACAAGCAATAGAAAGGGCAAATCAGTCTGAGAGACAATTTTAAAACCATTAGACACAGGTTTGAAGGTCACCTTTATATTACCTTTAATACTTGCAAGACAAAGGAAAAATAAAGATTCCAGATGTTCTGAGTGCCAACAACTGTCCATGGTCTGTAACATGTAACATTTGTGCTCACTCTCACTATGAAACCAGAGATAAGCTACCCTATGTAAGTGCAGCCTGGTAACAAATGCATTAGCAACACATCTACCTTTGAGAAGGCACTGCTCCTTTATTTCCAGCTTGCATTAATACATCTCTTTTACTCAGTTCACATAATTCTTTCAGAGAGATATCATTAGCTTTTCAAGAGCCACAATGTAGAAGCGCATGCCTTTGAACTTGGATCAGTTCAGCAATATAAGGCATTATCCAGTAATAATCCATTTTTTCTGAAACCTCAAGGGATCCTACCAGTGCTATTACAAGCAGCTGCTCAGCAGAGAGCACCAGGCAATATTTACACCTTAACAAATCATTGCATGCCTTTTCCATATCTGCATGATTCTTCACCAAGTCACATTCTTTTTAGAAATTGCACCTTTCCAGTTATAGATAGATTGCGATTACACCAGCCAATGCCACTGCAGTAATACCTACCAAGGAAAACATAGACAGACTAGCAAAAGCACCTCACAAGAGCTCCTGAAGCACGATTCCAAGTCACGCCCTGGATTCACACCACTGGCTGCTTCCAGTGAAGCCAGCAGCAGGCAGCTACAATTCCCTGCTTTCCGATGCAAATCAACATGCCTTCACCATAAGGGGCTAATAGGTCATTCAAGCTCAGACAGGCAATGACTGAGCAGGCACAAGCAAATTTAGGCCAGCTGGATGTGGTTCTTCAGGCTGCTATTACATTCATTGCAGAGGATAAGCCACTGGAAAAAAGCTCATGGTGTATCTCACAGTAGGCAGATCGCCTTTAGCTGTGGGAAGCATTAACCTCTAGCCACTGAAGGCAATGGAGCTGTAACAATTTACAGAGCTCTGCCCACAGGCCAGGGGCTTCTTGCAGGGTTATGTCCTAGACCTTTTCCTTTTTTCATTAAAGGCCCATTACTGCTTGGTAATGAAGAACAAGGGTGTGTTGTATTTACATAAAAAAGTAATAACACATATGCAGATAATAAGTGCTGATTTGAATTATAGTCACATATGCAGCAAATGATTTTTATATATATTGATAAGCATGCCTAAAAATCCTTTAAGAAAAAAGTGAAATAGATTAAGTTTTAAGACACATCAAGTACAAAATTTCTAGATACCTGCTTCAGCTATTCATTGCAAGATAAACAATATAAATAGATGCTTTGATTTTCTGAAGTAAAAAGGATTGATCTTGCAGCCTGATTTCTGCTGAAATAAGCCTGCCAGATTTTTTAGTAGTTTCACTGCCACCAATCAGGAAAAAGCGCATTAAGTTTAACAAGTGCTACGCTCTCTCATCCTAATATAAACTAGAAGTCAACAAGACAGATCCACATTCCTAGAAGGATTAGTTGTAAATAGAAGCTCCACTGCCAAAACAGATTAGACATTAGCGCAAATACCTGCAGAATCTCTTCTCTTTACTAGTCAGGCTGGAAAGATGCTAAGATGTGAATTCGTACTCACTTTGTCAGAAGTCTTCTGTTTCGCAGCCTGTCTGTTGATAAAATCCCTGTAACTTTTTGGTACATTAAAACAAACCCCAAACAACTAAGATATAGTTTATATGCAAATTCAAAGCAGTGCAACTTTGTGCCCCCCTGTCAAAGAGTATCCCACTCCCAGGAACCTGAGGATAAAGCGCACCACTGCAAGGATTTACACTAACACACTCCAAGGAAATTACCATACTTTCCCTGGAAGCTACAAATCTCAGCTAAAAGGCAACAGTTTAGAACAGGCGTGTTTTCAACATGATCACATACAAAGAATCGTGTTAAAATAAATCCCAAGATTATGCTTTTTAATGATGTCAGGAATCTCTGTCATTAGGCTTACCTGTTTTATTTCACTTTGCACGAGAAGCACACAAGATCACATACTGCTTCTCAGAAGAAAATGGTTGCTAATCTTGACCTGATTGCTTAAGGTTGTGACCACACCTTGAAGCTGTTACCCAGACTGGGCTCCATCAACACTTTTTTTTTTGCTTTTCCTTTCTCTTTTTTTTTATTGGTGGTGGTAGTTTTTTAGCATCTACATAAGGTTCTGAATAAAAAATAAAACTGTTGGTTTAAAGGACTCAACTGCATTACTAATGCGGAAGTGTAGCTTACTTTGAACAACCTACACAGCTGCAAATAAGAGTTCCTTGTATACAAATAATATTGTTAGGGGTTTTTTTAGTAGGAAAGTATGAATTTTATAGCAGACTAAATTTCATTCTCATTTCCTTGTGGGATGTGCTTACTCTGGACTAGAAATTGGAATTCATCTGATCAGATTTAAACATCTCTATCTGACTTGATTGTCAGGGATCCTTTAATAATCAATGAAAAGAAAAGTGGCACTTCTAGGGCACAATTAACCTCATACTAAAGCAGGCATCTGAAGGAAATAAGATGAAGAACATGTATTACTCTTGGGAAAAGCAAGCTGACTAACTCAAATGTAAACAATTGTCTTGTACATGCATAAAGCTAATAAAATTTATTCCACCCAGATATAATCTGTGGTGTACAAAGCATTGCTTACAAACTGTAATAAAAAAGCCCACCGTGTGGAACAGCTTTTCTATGCTGTTTATCCACAACAGATACTCAGGCCTATTTTAAAGAGAAACAAGAGTCATTGCTTTATGCATTATTCTCCCTGCTCTGGGTAACTTGAAGCTTTTCTTCTATTTCAGAAGAGGGAAGATGAATAACCCAAGGAGAATGCAACAGGCACACAGTGTCCTAATAGCTGATCTCAAGAACCTTGTTTCAAGAAAAACAGCATGTGGTTAGTGCCCTGTGGATGGCCATGCTCTGGCACTGGGTGGCTTCTGATACTCCTGAGTCTAAGTATGCTCAGAATATCTCCCAGACTTCCAAGAATAAACCCAGAGGAAACCATTTTTGGTGTGAGAACGTGAAATTATTAGCTCAGTGAGGTCACTGCCAGCCAGCAGCTGGAAAGTGTTTCCAAAGGGAACACTGCAGAAGGCAAATCACAGATGTGCTGCTCTATCTGCTGCTCAGAAAAGCTTGCTGCAGTTCAGCATTCCTTTTGTACTGATAGAAACTACAGACCTAAACAAGTGTTTTACACTCTTTTTTATATGAATTTTGTCTGGGAGGTTGGGAGAGGCTATATGCCAAGCACTATGCAGCTGCAACATAAACACATTTCAGACTCTAGTCAGAAGAATCTCAAGGAAAGAACTGTGGGACTGACAATCAGAGGGAAGTGTGAGAAGTAGAATGCATGATAAGAATTTGGGGAAAAGCATGATTTAGTAGAAAATGATGCTGCACAGTTCATATGGGCTTTAAAGAGAAATTGTGGAGCCAAGTACTGTTCATACTGCATTTGTTCATCCACAGTACCTTAAGGTTTTCTATCAAGACAACACTGGCAGAACACCTTAGGGAGATAAGAGAATAAAACCAGTGAGTTTTCTGCATCATGATGTCTGTGCTTTTTGGCAAATTACTTTTTGAAAATATTTGACATAGATGCTACTTTTTTCTTCTACTCATACAACTAGGAACATATGCTGCATGTGAAGTGTTTGCAATACCTTATAACAAGAAGTATAAACAGAGGCAGCAAAAACTGAAACACTTTCTTCACCTTCTGAACAAGAGATGGGTTTTGACAGCTATCCAAAAGGCTGTGCTACTTTGCGCCCCAGAATTGAGCCCAAATCACATCTGCATTGCTTCCGAAATGTTTTATCTACATATCAACATCATGCTCTTGCTATGGAGAAAGTTTTTGCTTTTTCCCCTGTAATGATAACAGAACTTTCTTCCTAACTCATTCTGGAGATTTGAGTAGTACAGGAAGGGGATGCCGTTCTCTGTGGCTGGCTGTGAGACACACAGGGACTCTCCACATTATGCCATTACTGACAGTGTCTGTAGTTTACACTTTTCAATTAGGAGGTAATCAGCATGCTATTATGAGTAAAAATTGTTGGAATGACCTTTTGACTGTTTTTTATCTGGTGAATCCCCAGGGGCAGTTTGACTGAAGGAATGACAGGAGAATGAGCTGAGCTAGACTCATGATAAATAAGAACAATTATCACACTTATTATCTAATAAATAATGCATCATGATTTGCCATTAATCCATCACAAAACACCTACTTCAAGAAAAAGCCTGCAGCCTGACTTCCTTTTATGCATCCCTGCTTAGTAACAGGTATTTGCACTAAAGGAGCATAAAAGGAGTGTTTACTCAGAAGCAGAGAGCCGCCTCTGCATCCCTGATCATTTCAATCAGGGAGGATGAATTATGGCCCTCATAGAAGCAACAAATTGATTCTTCTGACTGACTGCTGCTTGTTTAAGTATCAGAAAGCCATCACAGGAAAAGGCACTAAATGGTCTGACCCTCCAGCTCAGAAAAGACTTCAAAGTACTTCACACATTACAGAGATTATACTCCTTTTTTCATGGGTAAGTGCACTAAGATACAGGATAAGCAGGACATTATTTTTCCAAATGCAGTGCCTGAATAAAAGAACCTGGACTCATCCTGCCGTGAGGTTTCTCCAGGGATTCCCGTGTTTGCCGCTTCCTGGCTGAAGGGTCCTCACCCCGGGGGCTGGAATGGACCAGGATATTATGTTGCACACTGACACATATTAAGGAAATCAGCACTTGTATCCAATTTCCATAGGGTACATCAGCTGCTGCCCCAGTCAGCTGAGTTATAATTGCGGCAAGGATCAGAGGTGCTGAGCTATGAAAGATACCTCTGCTTCTGTCTAATTTTATTTGGTCCACATTTGTGAATGAAGCTCTTTGCTTTCTAGCATCCTAGATGGACCCCTACATAAAATATTTGGACTTCTGAGTTAAGTATCACTATTCATATTTGACACACAACCTTACTGGAAGTGGCTTAACTAAAACAACAGAAGAAATCAGGACCAAAGCCAGCACAAAAGCAGATCATACACTCCTGTCTCTGTTATGGTTAGCAGGCATACAGAGGTCCCTTTGCCTGAATGAGCTCAGTGTTTGGGGATGAAGCCTCGAGTGAAAATTTACCAGCTAAATAATGCTGTCCTCTAGCAGAAGAAAATACTGACTGCATATGAATTTACAAATCGGTCCTCAGCAAATGCTGAACCTATACATAATCCATTAAATACACTCTAAATGAAGGAAGGAAAGACAAAACCTTCTGCTATAGGCTTTCATTAAAGCAATTCCAAGAAGCCAAGATGCATTCTAGCCACTGACATTCAGTAAAAAAACACCGACTTCTTGAAAATTCACTACCTTTTTCCCAGGATATTTAATTTATTGATCAATGTAATTTTTAAAGCGTGCATGTGGTTGCCTTTTTTGGGTTACTACTAATTTTTCTTTTCCTTTCAGTTTATTTCTGCTTTTATATCGTAGAACCACAGGATGATTTGGGTCAGAAGGAACCTTAAATCTTACCAGTTCCAGCCCCACTGACACAGGCAGGGACACCTTCCACTAGACCAGGCTGCTGCCAGCCCCTTCCAGCCTGGCCTTGAACTCTGTCACAGGTGGGGCAGCCACAGCTTCTCTGGGCGACCTGTGCCAGTGCCTCACCACCCTCACAGGGAAGAATTTCTTCCAAGTATCTAATCTAAACCTACCTTTTTTCAGTTTAAAGCCACTGCCCCTTGTCCTATCCTGCTGATACTTAACAGCTGTGCATATTTATGCAGGCATTTGAAAAGTCTTGCAGACAGCTACTCCTACTTTTTGCAATATTTTCCTCATACATTCCATAGCATTTCTTTTCCATCTTCACATTTCCTCTTGTCTGCTACAATCCTCCTGAAACTGTGCTTTACCATAAACAACGAAACCCTAAGTAAATCCGTAAGTGTTCACACTAATGGAAAACAAAGAAAAAAAAAGAATAGTTTCCATGTAATATCACTATTGAAGAACAAAAATATTTTCCATTCCAAAACATAGAGCTACCAGGCTGTTTCAACTACAGCATTTTTAAATCTAACCCAGAACTCGGCAACATCTCTTTAAAAGCATACTTGAACTTAGGTTTTCAGGAAATAAGCACTTTCAGGTAAGGTAACTTGCACAAAATCAGAGGCAGAAGGGAATCAGAGACAGAAGGGCAATACTAAAGGGAAAAGACAGCAGGGTACAGGAGGAAAGGACAGAAAAAGAGAAGGTTACCTGCAGAGGAAGAGTCTTAAGGGAAATTTCACCTTAAAGTTTACCTTTGCATGATCTATATACAAAAACTCCTCACAGCAGTTAAACTGCAAAGTGGGGCTTTCTTATTAATTAGGGATCCCCTATTCAAAAAAGAAAAACAAAAGCCTCATTTTTATTTCTGAAAATGTAGTTCAAAAATATCAGATGCTTTACAATGACACTGTCACTTTCCCTGCGGGTTTCCAGCCATGTCTTCTCCATGATCCACATGTTAAAGGCTTCATGGCAAAACATACCTAATCTTCGGCCAAGAGTTCATGTTTAAGACCTTTCACTTCTTTGTGAAGCTCCTGGCTTCTTAGAAATCTTTTTTTTTTTTTGAGGATTACTTTGCTATTAGATATTTTTCACCAATAATCTGTCTCAGCTGGAGTTTTTACTTAATGAGCTGTATTACTCATTAATCAAGTTGCCTGAAGCTCCGTTTTACTGAAGGAATGACATCTTTATAGACTATACTTGCTACATTTTTGTACACCAGCTACAATTGCACCAATGGGCAAACACATTTTGAGGGAGTGAGATAATCTTAGCAATAACTCCAAGATTAGAAATACTTTTCCCCTTTAAGTACCAGTTTTCATGTCCACATTCATGCTTCTGTGTTCAGCACTACTCAAGTTTCAGATTATGGATTTTTCGGGGGCTATCGTGTGCCTAAATATGGTATTTCTGACTTTACATCTGGGCAAAGTTTATTCAGCCACACACTTCCATTATCATTTTTTTACCAGTGTATCATCAATACCAAAGTTTGAAAATAGAAATTTGGCAATAATTGGAAATTTCTGTGGAGAAACCTTAACCTGGTTGTCCTTGAAATACATGCAGCAACTTTATGATATTCCTATTACTGCATTTAGCCTTTGTTTTCATCAGCCTCCTTCACATTTTGTGCATCAGACCTTCCCTTTTGCAGCAAAGGCTCCAGAGAGCACAGTTGTATGGCGGAGGCATTTAACTATCAAACCATGACCAAGGCATTAGGAAATAACCCTGTGGTGACAAATGAAGACAGCAGACCATTAAGACTGTTGGGATAATTCTGGTTTCTAAAATTTCCTGGAATATTCCTCCAGCAAACCAGAAAATACATATATTTGGGGTCCAACTGAGGGCACTATCTCATCTTTGAGTAGAAAGAACAGGTAGAAGTGAGGCAATTTTGCCCATGTGTTGACTAATGAAGGAAGATAATCAGGAATTTGAAGGCAGTTAGCACGCCATAGCAGATGAGCAGGCTCTGGCTGAGAAAGGCATTTCTCCCGTTGCTCATTGCTTGTAGTACTATATTCCTCACATTAAAATCCAGCAGGGGAAAATACTGAAGCAGAATGAAGCAGACATTGCTAAAAGGCAAAAGGGAGGTGGGGAAGAAGGTTTACTAACAAAACATGGTTTGGTAGAGCAATAAAACCTGAGCAGCTCTTACTTGGGACACTCTGTGTCTCCCGGGAAGTGCTGTGCATTGACTGTCATTAATGGGGTTCAGCTGCAGTTGAGCACATGGGATCTGACAGTGCCTAGCATCTCTCAAGACATTTCCAGCACCCAAATAGTCAAGCTGGGAAGTAAAGTAACAGGGAGGGTGAAAAGCTAATATCTTCAGTCTTACATGCGTATGTACTGACACACACAAAAAGGAGCATAACAATATCACAAATTAAAGGCTAAAAATTATTTACATAAAACAAAGAACTGATAAGATGATTGAGAAGAGAAAACAAATGAAGTGTATAAAACCAGAAAGCAGGTGTTAGAAGGATCCCCGTGTTTTTAAGGATCTGGTAAAAAGAATAGCTAGTGGCAACAACTTCCTAAAAGTCTTTGAGAACAAGCTCAGTCTCAAAGGGCTGCAGTGAAGGAAATAAACTGCCCATCTTGAGGAAGGAAAACTCGACAATTGAAAATTAGAAACTCATGTTCCAGTCATTGACAGATGTGCAACTACAGCAACTTTGAAGTATGCTGGGAGAAAACAGACCTACAGAAAACAAACCTTGACAGCAAAAAATGCAAGAAATGTTGGGTAGTGGGGGGTGGGTTGAAGTAATACTGCTCAAGCACTGTTCCCTTGCCATCAGGATTATATCAGCTGCATTATTTAAAGTATCCTCTCTCATTCATTAAGGTACAAAACATTTATTAAACACTAAGAGCAAAAATTATGGCCCTTTGTCTCCTTGTCTTTCTGCCCATACTCAACAATCCATTGAACACAATGGGATTATTTAATTATTTCAATGTTGGACAAGCTACAACACTCTTAATTTTATCTCTCCAAAATTAAGGCTGCTGGAGAGCGGGCAATGTAACGAGCTGCTGAGCCAGCAGAGGGAGCAACGAAAGGCGGGTCCTTCTGTCCGCTACTCTGGCGTTAATTTGGCTTGGCCAATACTAAATGACTGCAAAATATCTGAAAGGTCTGGATTTGCAGCTTTGCAAAGAGATCTTCTGGCAGAAAACCTGAGGGTTGGTGCCAGTTAAGAATGGGAATTGGGAACATGCCAGGATAAGAAGGAGATGCAGATAGAGGTACACTGGTGCACTGGCTGCACCTCAGGTCTGGTGCTATGCCTTCCATTATCAAGTGGGGTGCCACTTAAGGGAGTAGAAAGAGCTACTTTGGCAACACAGGAACAAGGCATCTCACCCAGACCTTTGCAACTGACTGTGCAAGAGCACAGGCATGGACTAGGATAACTATGACTTCTCCAGCACCTAAGCAGTTCCACTGAGCTGCTGGCATCAGGGTTTGACTTGCTGTTGCCAGCACAATCATACTCACAGGCCTAAGCTTATAGACAAGAAATTAAACCTGAAAGGATCCTTCTACTGATGCTCATCTTCATCACCTTGCACATCATTAAATGTCACTCGCATAGCGTAGCACCACATTACTATATTTACCCAGGCATCAACTGCTGAGCTGGCGCAGAAGAGCAGAGCCCTGCTATATTTTCTGCCTGCCTAGAAAAATCCAGTATTCACATAGGCTGGGGAGCTATAACCAGAAAGAGCAGCAGCCAGAAGTTGTGGTAGCCTCCAAGTAGATAGTCTCAGTACACAGTGACTTTAAGTGGGGTTTTGGATCTAGAAGTACTACAAGCGACAACTCTGCAGTCATTTGCTCTTTTAGCCTCACTGCTTTTTTCTTCTCTAGCGTCTTTTAATCTGCCTGCCAGCCAACTTGCTCTGCTTTTAGCACAACACTTGAAACAGAAATGGCTCAGCTTTCCAAAAAAAGACATGAAACTTGCAAAAAACATTTAATAAATCTCTGTATTACTGTAACCAACACTTAAGGCCAAACAGAACAGATGTCAAGGGTGAGATGCAGTGTATTTGTGGAACATTGTTTATAAAACGCAGATGCTCTGAGCAGCTCCTCAAGAAGCAGGGCAGCTTCGGCTCTGCCCCTTGTGCCACCCACAGGACTGCTGGGTGCCTAGGGCCACACAAGGAGGATGGCTGGCCCTGGCATGCCTTGTGACTCTGCGTTGTAGGACTGCACTGGAGGTCACTGCAGCTGCCGATGAAGAAGGGGTTCCTCAGAGTATCATCTGTCATCCCTGTTGTCACTAGAGAATTAGGAAGATCAGCTCTGTCAAAGACCCCTCTGACACCCTGGAAACAGCTTAATGCACTCCATCAATTCCGCCAGAGACTTGTGTCAAACAGAAATTCAAAGGCTGAGAGCACACAGGTTTAAGAAGAAGCCGGAAACTTTTCCACCAGCTAGCAGGGTCCATGCACCATACCACCTCCCTGGAAGCTAAAGGTGAAGAGATAAGCATGGGACTTAATGCAGCTGCTTGCACACACACACACAAACACACACACACACTCATTCTTGTTTCAGTGTAAATAATACCCATACATCACAGAAAAACTAATCTCAGGCATGCAACGACTGAACTGCTGCATTCTGCTTTGCTAAAGAAATACAGCTCTGAAAGAGCAGGAGGCACCAAAGGCCCTTTTCTTCACTCTGCACTTCACCCATCTGGGCTAAGCAAAAAAAAGTAGATAAGAGCCTGTGATTAAAAACTTTTGCACCAGCACACTTATTTTCCATTCTTTGGCCTCGAGAGGTACATTTCAGGCCTATTTGGTCCTGTACCAATAGCAACGTTATAGTGGCCCCAATTGCTGCTTGCCATAGTAAAGTTTTTTACAGACAAACATAACTGTTACACCTGCACTATTACCAGCTTGCATCTCACTTAAAACTCAGGCTCAATCCTACCATCACTGGAAACCTCAGTCAATGCTCTATTCTCTCTCTGTTTTTAATGATGCCCTCATTGCTGTGTCTCCTGCCTTCCAGAAGTATATTAAATGATGCAACAAAGTCACCTCATTTTCATTCCAACGGGAAACTGATGCAAGGGATTTTAATTATTGATTCATTATTGGTTTGTTGGTTTTATTCTTTAAAATATATTGCTCTGTGCATGCTTCTTACTGAAAACAAGCTCTGCCTACACAGGGCAGCTGCAGGATCGCACACTGTGAGAAACCTCTTGTATGGTGGTTGATGTACTGCACCACAAATGTCTCGCTCCTGGTTTAGTACCTTTCTTTGCATTCACACCCATTGTTCTTTGTAGGTACTGTTGTGGGTTTTAGGAACTTAAGAACCAAAACAAAGACTGAAAACTATTAAAAAGAATTTAGAGCAGAAAATAATTTTGTTTTAGAATATATGGCAATCCCAGAAAAGCAGCTTGAATTAAGAGGAGCTGAAGGAAAAAAAGGTCTCATCTTGCAAAACAAAAGATCAGTGATGAACTTCATAGAATCACAGAATTGTTAGGATTGGAAAGGACCTTAAGATCACCTAGTTCCAACCCCCCTGCCATGGGCAGCGACACCTCACACTAAACATGTTCAAGATCAGACATTGCAAAGACTTCAACCACGTAGTCACATATCCTAAATTTATGTGCCAAAGTTTTCATACCCCCACTGCTGCAAAAAAATGGGGCTAGTCCCTCAGCTAGTGACAGCTGGTGAATGCAGACTGAATTCAGTGTAGTCATACTGGCTTACACAAACCCATAACCTCATCCCTAGATTCATATGCTTCTACAAGCTGTAATTCTTCACCCAAATCAATAGGTTGTAGGGCTTGTTTTCATTAGGATTAGTTTTCACTCGAGAGTTCACATGATCAAGTGTACATGTTACATTCCAAAGAATATGCATAGCTATGTGGACAACCTCTATTATTCCTGTTGGTTTAAAAATCATTTTTGAGGACTTAGCCATGCATTTCCAAGATCCTGGAATGTCAAGCACAAGAAAAATGGAAAAAGTAATTTTATATCTACAAAAAAAAAAAAAAAAAGGTGAGAAAGTGCTCGTAACACTCACCATAAGCAATGATTAATCTGATCTTTTAACTAGCCACCTCTGTCTTATTAAGACACAGGGGAAATACAGCAGTACCTGCCACAGCCTAATGCCAGGATTTGGAAGCCCTCCTAGCAAGCTGAATCAGTGGATGCAATCATCTATCTTGCCAAAAATGATCCAACTGAAAGCCCCCCATGTTACAGCAGCACAGAACTCTGCAAGTAAATCAGTCATCCCAGTGCTCCATATTGCTGCAGCTTGCCTGTTTCCAGCATCTAAGCTGCCCAAGTGTGAGGTGTTTATACTGCATGGAGTAACCTTGCCCCCAGACATGGCCTCACACAGTTTCTCTTCGACTTCAACTTTGTAGTAAGGGATAGTAGTTTATTGCTGCTTCACACTACCTTCTGTGGCCAGTAAGCAAAAGAGTCTTTCCTCTTTACCCCAGTGTCCTCTCACATTTCCTACCCATCAGCTCTGGAGAAGAAAGGCACATATTTGAATCAACCCCCCATTGCGACTGATTCCTACCGCACCTATGTGGTCCAAGGCATAATGTCATCCTTTAAAGGTTATGCCCATCCTGTTCCTATGTTTAAGGAAAAAAAAATACAACCAAACACTTTCATGCTTTTCTCCTGAGAGGGAAAATGACCTTTCATTGCAGAAAAACATCCTAGCTGCACCATTAATGCTGAGGGGTCAAGTCCTCACTGCTTTGATTGAAGAGCTGTGTGAAGAGCCAGCCTCCTCTCACTGCTGCAAAACTGGAACGCTGTATTTTGTGCTGCTTACAATAGTTGTAGCTGCCAGTCACACTTAATGCAAATAGCACAGATGCCAGCTATTGTACATGGTAAGATTTCCTTTTATTTAATAGAAAGGCCCCTTTCTACCCAAAAGCCATGACATTAAATGTGCCACATCAAGGAATGATGGACATGGTCTGGTACCAAGGGTTTCAATATCACATGTGTACCTATAGCTGTAGTAGGCACGTGTGTCAGAGAAAATCTTTTAACAACATACGATATACCATCATTATTAAATTGCCTCATCACCTTGTTTGTGATGCTCAATTTAACTGATATAGTTCATTATTACTCAAATTGCTCTGTGAAGAGATGTTCCTCCTATCGCAGATACAAAAGATAAGTGTTTGGCCAATTAAGCTATTTGAATAGATAAGTATCCTCAATCATCTTCATTCACATGCTTGCAGACCTCAATTTCTAAAATAAAACTATCTATTCTGGGGGTGTGGGGGAATACTGTGTTTCTCTGTTTCTTTTCCTTTTGTGATAGAAAACACACACTTTGGAATAATGAATAATCCTTTTTATTGTGATGACTTCATGTAAAAAGATACCAATACTGTGTAGCTTTGGTTTAACATACTAAACTTCTGAACGTTACCAGGAGCACACAGACTACTTCACAAACACCGATACCTAGGACATTAATGGCAGGTATTAATCATAAAACTTATCTGCTTTTTGGAGACACGTATCTGGGTATCACAGATGATGCCTGAAGAAACCCAGGCTCTTATGGAGTGTCTCAGGACTGTCATCTGCTTCCAGCTCAGTAAGAGCACAGGCGAGTACTGGTCTGTATAGAGTAGCACAGGTAGAACACCTGTAAATTATATTTCATATGAATTTCTACTAGTTACTCTACATATACCCATGGCTCCAAAACTGCCAGGTTTATAACACCTCTTTGTTTAATATTCCTTTGCCTTACTGGTAATCTAACAGCATTAGTAGATAATTTCCTCCCTAAAATAAGAGTCTAGCATGTTACTACTTCCACAAGCAGTCAGGGAAGGGACTGTATGGTCTTTCATGCATTCACCAGGTTGTATTTGAAAGCCATTGTCCTCACAGTGGAATAAGTCTGACTTTTCCATGTCTTAGTAAGCTCAAACATGCCTGTTTTCAGCAAGACTTGCCCCTCGTGATTTCTGTCCCCAGCAATCTGCAGCAAAAAAGCACAACCTTTGGAACCACTGGGAAACCAAGGCACAAACCCAATGCAAGATAAGGAATCAAACTTGCAGAGAAATGTGGTGGGAGAAAAAATCGGCACAAATAACTTCATACTATTCAACATTAATTACTTACAGGATGTTTTTCAGTTAAAGATGGTCAAACGAACAGCTAAGCTGGCATCTGAAATGCAAGGGGTAACTCATGTTGCTCAGGTCTAGTATTCAGATGTTTATAATTATAAGCAGGTCGTACTCAGTCTTTTATAGAGATGTGGCCTTTCATGCCTTGTTTCCAAGGCAAGCAAAGTGTGAGTATATTTGCCTTCAACACCAAGCCAAGCCCTGCTGCCCTTCACCACCCAAACTCCCCAGCTCCCACTGCCACCTTACCTGCTCAAGAATGGCTGCAGCTAGGAATAGTTTAGTGACAGGTTATTGTCTGAAACTGATTTAAACAGAAAAATGCCTGGAAACATCCTCAGTGTACTCCAGCCTTGCATTTTCTTTGCCAGAAAGAGGCATCCCTCTGCGTCCTGCCAAAGGAGGAAGGCGAATCCAGGCTGCTCCTCCAGCCCTGCCATAAGGCCCCATCTTCTCAGAGGAAAACCTCACCTTTTCTTAACCCTGTCCCATGCACCATCATGCAGCAGGCAGGCTGGAAGCTCTCCTTAGCAAGCTTCAGCCTATCCCTGCTATTATCCCACCTATCCTGGCTGCCTCCTTTCCTGGAAAAAAAACCACACTGCCTGACGCGCTCTCACATGCAAGCTGCTGATGGGTAGTTAACCTGGACAGTTACCAAGCCAGAAATGCATCAACAAGCAGTCACCATGTGAGTCTGGAAATCTGTGACCAAAGACGGAAGAGGTGTGTGAACCATCGAAATAAATGGTTTGCCCAGCTCATTACGTGATCAGCTAGGGTAAGGGGGGTCCTTTGGTGCCCTGTTAACATTATAATCAGTGCCACTAACATTCAGTCTCTTGTAGTGCATTGTTACAAATGTTGATGTATGCCTAAAGTAATAGCTTCATTTCTTACCTCGTGGAGAAGCAGATGAGTGAAAGCTTACTTCTGCAGAGCAGAGATTATCGAAGGCTCAATGACTGCTGGCTTTTGCGTTTGTCAAAACACATCCCATGACTCTGCTAGGATGCTTAGGAGAAAACAAGGACGTTCAGATCCCAATACAAAGCAGTCAAAACAGGTCTTGGGGGGGAGAGGGAGAAGGAAATAGTACTAAGCACACAGATCAGCCTCCTCTGCTCATCGCTGCAGCACTGCTGCCTAGTTCATCTAAAGCAAAAGGCATTTCAAAGGCAGGAAATCAAAACCAAAATTAATTCAGAGAAATCCTCATGTGCAGCCTGCTCCCTACGATGCAGCATTCATATGACATCAGCCTGTGGGGAGTGCAAAGAAAGCTGCAGATGCAAATGGACACCTCGGAGGGTCCCATCCTGTTCAAAAAGGACCTTGGTAACTGCTGCTACTGCCAGCACAGCTGTGCGGGGTGTCAAATCCAGCTCTGATTTCTTCCCCCACACAGAAACAGCAAGGGTTTTCATTCAGGAAAAGGGGAGAAGAGAGCTTCTACTCATCTTAATGAGTCTCACACTAATGCAACAAGCAAATATTCAGGGGGTTGCTTTTGTGACTGGTCACCCATGCTTACCAGAGAGAGAAAAAAACAATACATGTATTTCAGGCTGTCAGTGGCAAAAGCTTCATTGGGTTTTCTTCCAAGAAGGTGCCTGACAGTCCAAGCACTATTACAGCTGAACAGTGCATTTCCCAAAGTCTTAAATAAAAGAAAGATCTCGCTGGAAATAGCACGGGGAACTCTCACTCCCCAAGCATGTATTTTTTTGTAGCAGAATCCCAGACCCTCACCAGCATTCTTGCCGATAAGAAAAACCATGTGTTCTTACTTTGAAGTCAGCCACACTCAGAATTTGGTGAAGGAGGAATACAACCAAGAGAACAGAAACAAGCCCCACACTGCTCATGCCCTTCTCACCAGGTCAGGCAGGGGTAACTCATGCAGCACAAGCTCCTTTCCCATCAGGAGGTGAAGTGACAGTGTTTTAGACAGAATTACTCAGCAGTAAATAAGACAAGACTTTTATCTTACCGGCCAGAACTCATTCCTCCTAAAGAAAGAATAAATGAGGTGGGAAAAAGGGAAATGGCAGCTGTGATAGACAGTCCTATCTGTACCCAAGTACAAACCACACAGGAACATCTGGGGGAGAACTTTGCCTCGCCCCCAGAAAAAAGACAGTAGAAGACAGCAAATTCAGAAAAGGGAGAGCAATTTTAATAGCAGGCATCTGCAGTGGCATCTAGCATCCCCATTGTGATAAAGGAGACAACCTTTTCCTGGGAAATTTAAAGTCCGGGCTGTAGGCATTTCCATCTGCCACTTTAAAAAAATACTTCTATACCGCATGTCAGTATTTTCTGCTCTGTCCCTGTCATGTACAATTGCAACACCAGTGGAAAGAGCCCCTGCCTCTATATTGGATTAATACAAGTGACATTTCTCCTCAACTATTTTTATATAGCTACTGTCAGTCATATCAACTTTAAAATCTCATTTTAGTCAAGACAGCCCTGAAAATGCTACTGGACTTCCCTGGAAGGATCTGCAAGTATTTTCATTTATTCTTATTTCCATGATGACTTGAGGATTAATTTTTTTTTTACTGTTTCTCTCATCTGTAATCTGGCTGGCAATCCCATAAAGCAAGCAGAGAGCAATGAAGGAAGCCCTAAAAGATACAAAATGGGGAATAATATCTAAACATCTCAATTTAACAATCACTTTTCCTCTAAATGTCCTTCAAGCTTTAGATTTACCTTCTGGGGAGCTTGATCTATATTTAGTTCACAGGGTCAGGAGACCTTTCTTTGCCAATTGCTAGATGGTCAACAGTTCAAAAGCTATTGACCAACTAGGAGAGCAGTAGCACAAAACTGTTTTAAGTTTCATGACCCTGTCTTAGCCAAATGGATTGTTTTTGTGAAGCCCCAAGGATAATAAATTATATAGCCAAACAGACACATTAAAACACTGTGGCTGAAGAGAAGACCAGAAAGTGCTGTGGTGATGATAGGCCACGTTTTAACTCTATAATCAGCATAGGTCAAATAATGGCTTTTAATTTACTTGGAATGCAGTTTTTTGCAAGCTAAGACCTCAGTTCTGCCACCAGGCAAGGGAAGCTAAATACATGACTCTGAAACCTCTCTACAGTTTAATCCTAGTGAACTCTCCTCACACCATTTATCCCCCTTACAATTAATTTTGGGACAATGTCAAGCAAATAAACACACAAACAAAACCAAAGCAAGCACCTCTGCAGCTGTTCTGTGGCAATGCAAACCTCTTTCTAAGAGAAAGAACAAAAGGGAAGAGATATTAAGATGTTAAAGTAAGTGATCCTCATTTTTTAGTGAATTGCCTATAAAGCTTACATAAAGCCACAAGAAGGGAAGAGGGAGCGCCTGATAACAGTGCACAATATAGAGTTTCTTGCATTGTAAACCCAAGACTTGAGCAACGGTGCCTGAGCATTAGCTTGGATGTATTAGCTAGGATGCATTAGCTCTTCAGAACCAGGAGAGTTCTCCCTTCCTCCAAGGTGGTGAATGGGAAGGCAGCTGAGGAAAAGTTACAGGGTGCAGTGGCTTAGCAGAGAGGGTATAGGATGCGGTGTGGTGGCCTCAGATGTCACTTTGCCAGGGAAATGCTGCAAAATGTAGCTTCTTAATCCTCACGGTAGCCTAATTAACTCTGCACAGCTTTCCAGAAGAGACAGCAGAAGAAAAGGATAATGCTTTAATGACCCATTAACCCACTGATGTCTGGATTTATATCTTAACAGAGCTTTAGGCATGCAGACTGCAGCAGAAAAGAAGCTTTGCTACTGGCCCAGCCCAGCCTCTGCCAGAAGGGGTCAAGTTCATTTTTCAGACTTTGAAGCGAGCCCATTGAGAAGGTCTGAGATAGCATAAAAGAAGAAATAAAAAAGAAATTAAAAGAGAAGAAAACCCTTCAAGATTCTATCAAGAAAAAGCTATGACCCTTTTGGTTTCTCTGAAGTTACAAAGCATCCCTTAGTATTCTTCAGTCCTGCCTTCCACGCAGCTCAGGGTGGCTGTACCTGTGTCACCACTGTAGTGGGACACACCACCTAAAGCAGGCCACTACAGTTCTGTTTCTCAGTATTTCTTTCTGCAGACTGACAGCAGCTCCCTTCTATGAGCACAGTCCTATGAACCTTTTGAGTTTGCTGGCACAAATTCATTCTGCATCTATAATGCCAGGCAGTGATCCTAAAATCCACTTAGTTCACACACACAAAAAAAAAATGTGGATTATTAGCTTAAATATAGCTTTCCAGGTTAAGGCACATTAAATGCCAGGCTAAAGAGTTTTATATTGACAGTGACAGCAGGAGCTTAGTCCCTCGGGCTTGGTGTAGGAGTTCGGCAGCTCAAGACAGTCAGACAGATGTCTTCCTCTTCCCTGCCTTTAGTCATCCAAGTTTGCTGTTCCAGACAGCTGTCTATTTTACTGGTATGACAAGGCTTGCAGAAGTCAAGCAGCTTAGATGTGTACTTCATCCCCTTTCTCCAGGACTGGTTTTGCTCTAACACATACGAAGACAGACTGTTTTATCAAATCAGGGAAAAAAAATAAATCTTAGACATCAGGGAAAATACACACATGAATATCCTACAGAACCCATGCAGCTGAGAGCAAACACTACATCCCAAATTTGTCTTTTAGCACAGTGAAATGACAACCAGAAATTCTGAAGCTCAAAGGCATATTTGAATTTCAGCTTCAACACGTGGACTTACATAAGGTCACTGAAGCAAGCAACTCAACAGAAAATGCCTCTCCTGCAGCTTTTCTGCTTGCAGTTGACATGTCTTTTTGATAGGGTATGTTTTCTTTCATTATTATGAACAGCACCAGGACTATCCGTTACTTGTATAGTAGATGTAGCACAGGTGATTTCAATGGAGATGGAGCACATAATCCATGGTAACAAGTCCAGAGCTGCCTGTTAATTTTATGGGCCCTACCCTCTGTGTGTAGACACAAGTAGCAATGAATCTGTCATCGCTATTTACTCACCCCCCTCACCCTGATACCTCAACACCTCATAATATTTAATGCACCTGCCCTCCATGCTCTCTGAGGCTGTTTTGACAGGTTTAGCTCAGAGGTGAGAACTTGAGGAAAGGGATGCACACAGGCTTGGTCTCTCTCTACCTCAAGTTCCCCATTTGTAAGCTAGAGACAAAATTGCCTCAGAAACCTACAGCAGATAGGGAATCAAACCCACTTCCCACCCTCGCAGGGGTGTCCCTTGGCTCTACATGCAAACCCATGGCAGGAGCGGCAGATACTGTCCCAGCCTATGGCCTGGCATTAACACCAAGCACTGAGCACCGAGCATTTCTGCTGCTCAGAGGCAGGAAGGACTCAGGTTTTGCAGCACATTTTACCACAGATCTATCTTGTGGGGTACCGTTATTAACTGTTAATTCCCTACAGCACACCTGATGCTGTGCAAGGGGAATGGCTGCTGAAAGCAAGCTGCCTTCACACAGCAAGTTGATGTGGTTTGTGTCCTTTATCATTTTCCTCTCTTGCTTCTTTGTCTTTTCAGCCAATCAGAATTCTTTAAAACTCCACATGAAACACAAATAACCAGCCCTGGCTCATTCCACCTCCTAACACACACTGTAAATAACATATTCCCAGTCATTCATATTCTGTGACTTGAACTTTATCCTGAAGGGGTTTATGTGAGTTAGCACTGGAAACATATCTCTAAGGCAGGCTGTGCTTAGTAGTTAATAGCTATGTGCAGCATACCTGGTCTGAGGAACCATTATACCCCCTGAGAGCAATTCAGTATGTATATATAATGATCTCATTACCTGGCAGCTATTCCAATTTTATCTAGGCTTTAATATTTCTTGAAGCAAAAAAGCATACAAAGGGGGTTCAAAATCCAACTCAATCAAACGCATATTGAGGGACAATTACTCAGCTGCAGGTCAGCATAAATAGAAAAAGGAAAAAGGATTATCCTCCACCTAGACTAAGCTGGTTTACCCTGCTTCACTGTCCCAGCCTGTACCTAGGACTGGCACAAGCTGCTTCCCAAATATGGTATCTAAGTGATCTAATGAAGTTTCCATCAGAGTTGTGCAAATGCAGCACTGCTGCTTCAGAGGATGCTGTGCAAAGATTTTTACTTCAGTTTCCACCCACATAGTTCTCATCTTCCTCCTCTTGTGCCCTCAGAGTTTCACCCTGAGTCCTTGTCTGGATAAACTTAAACTTTCTTTGTTGCCTCCGAACCAGGCTACTGAGCTGAGCTGAGACAGG
Organism: Psittacus erithacus; assembly: GCA_009867235.2. Classification (NCBI taxonomy): domain Eukaryota; kingdom Metazoa; phylum Chordata; class Aves; order Psittaciformes; family Psittacidae; genus Psittacus; species Psittacus erithacus. Next base: position 36,782 of record WYDI02031639.1, read on the forward strand.
AGACATGCTGAAAATATTCAGAGAATGGAGAACATGTAATTCCCTCCTGTATCCAAGATTTCCTTTTCTACACACCACGATCCTGGTCTTTATTCTGCTCTTTGTTAAACCAGTGGCATTATTCTGGATTTCCCTCAGATGCTTATCTTATTTTTGCTTAAAAACACCTGATACTCCCAGAGGATCCCCTTGCAGTCAGCCTCATCAGGGTCTTCACACTGGCAATCTACCACCTTAGACATGTCTCTCACCAGAGGTTAATATGTTATTTGCATGCTCTACATGAAATTCCCACATGGAAGCAAGCCCTTTTTTTCCCTCACATTATTATATTAGTCGTAAGAACTGGCTGACTCCCTGCAACATTTGTCACTATTTTGTCTTCCTCTTGCTCTCCTTGCTTGTTCTGGAGCTTGCGATGAAGATTACAACCAGAGCACCTTGTGGTATAAAACAGATTCATTCTAGTGCCGCAAATCGTAATGAGAAGAAGGCAGGGAATTAATCCTGTCTCATCATGACAACCTCGAGATTGGAACTGCACAGTCTTCCTCAGACCCAGGGTCTGCAGCATCTATCATCCTCTCCCCAGCAACACCTATTGGGCAGCACAGAGAAAATGCTTGCACTGTGCTCCCAGCACATATGACAGTAAAAATAAAATATAACTGGCTGCTGGTTGCAAATCCCAAAATATTACTTTCTTACCTAAAATATTAAGCAAAACCCATTTATTTTAAGAACTATCTCAGAAAGAAAGGATGCCCTACTGACCAAAATTTGTTACTGTCCAATCCTGTTATATGACCTGTGGCTCCAGTTCACTAAGCCCCAGACATACACTCTTTTGCTGAAAGGAAAATCAGTAGATTTTCTTTCAAGTGGCTAATGACATATGTGAAGTGAGCTCACATGAGTATATTTTAACTTGTCTAGCAGGTTCTTGGCTTGCTTATCTGCTTAAGAGGAACTTCAATCAGGAAAACGGTAAGTATCCCAAACAGATTTTAGTTTCCCTGATCTTCAGTTTCTAAGCTCTGCTGTGTCTTCAGCAATGGTTGTCTCCCATCTCCATAGCTGCACGCAAGGACAATGTGCAACTGTCTTAACCATGGCAGAAAGGGCTCTGTCTTGTCTTCTCCCATGCCCAGCGCCTGAAAGTGGGTGTCTACCAGCGACTGCCCATCCTCATGGTTACTGGTTGGGACCAGCCCTTATGAAAAGATTCAATACGCTATGATTTTGCTTTCTCTTGAAGGCCTGGTAAGCCCCCCTGCCAGATTGAGTTACAGCCTGAGCTGGGGGGGAAAGCCTCGCCACAGGCAAATAATGAAAATGTTCTCTGTTTATTACGCATCTGAAAAAAAGAAAAGGAGGGGGGAAAAGGAGCGAAAATGAACTGGCCCTTGTACAAAAACTGTTAAAAGTTAAGAAAGAAATGGTAAAATGGCAGCCAGGGAAAAACTACATGTAGAAATCATAACCCGGCAACTTCAGCAATTCTAAATACATTCTTCTGCCCTCAGAGAAGCAGGCTATCCTGTCACAGCCTCTCTGATTGCATTCAACTAACCAAGTAATCTCCCAAATTAAAAGCATCATTCCCATCTCTATCATCTCATCACTTTCATTAGGACAGCTGGATCTTTCAGGCAGAGTGGAAAATCCCACATGTATTCAGCGAATCCCAGGGAAGATCATTACCAAATCCGTTACCACATTTTACCCAGATTTTGGAAAATATATTGTGCCTTTCTGAAAGGATGTGAGGAGCTGCTGTGACACAAGACTGCTCATCAGCCTCACACTGACAAGGAAAAAAGCATGGTAACAGCACCAAAGAGGAGGTGCAGATCAAGGCTGTTGGAAAGGTATTCCTAACTCCTAAAGATAATCCCATGTACATTCATCATCCTAGTGGCTGACAATGTAGACTGGAAATAGACTGGAAGTGGTTAAAGTTTGTGTGCAGGTTCTGAGCAGGCCAGGCTTGCGGTTTCACCTCCACTATACAGTTGTATCTTTGCATTGCTTTGGACGTTTGTGTTTTATTATTTGTTCCTGTAACAATGGCTCCGTTGTTTCCTTGGGAAATAAGACTAGTCTGTCAGACGCTATGGCCAGATTTCTGCTTATTTCCATTAGGTGCTTGTGCACTACAAAAACACAATAATCATAGCCTCCCCCTGATGACTGTTCTCCAGCATTACACAGAAGGCGGCTGGCTGACCACCTACAAATCTTACAAACTGCACTTACATTTACAGTAAGCTCACAGTCTGTAACAAGTAGCCATAAATACTCCTATCAGAGTATTTATTGCAGCTGCAAAATCTTCTACACAAATTGGTAACAACTCAGCTGTCTGCTCTTGTATGCTGTTATCCATTAGTTTTCACTCCTAATGACTAAAGCCTTATATTGCATGTCAGATGATTGTGATACATCATGTGATGCATCAGGCAAAATACTAAATGCAACTTTCTGGCACCACCAGTAACATAAAAGGCACCTAGTGTAATTTATTATAATAATCTGTCCTGTTCACTAAAACCCACAATTAATTTTATTCACTTGCACATTTTTTGTCTATTAGACATAGATTTATTTTTAGCTAAGTTCAAAGGCTGGAAGAGGGAAATTAAGTGTTTTTGTCTCCCATTAGAGATACAGCAGTGCAGCCTGTATACTCCCATTCCTTGTACAGTTTACACCAGTGCAAAATATTGGTTTGATAGAAGCAAAGTGATTGCTACAGGTATTGGCCATCATTAGATAAGAATGCTAATGAAGATGCAGTGGCACCACCTAGGAACTGGAGCATGTGTACAAGGTTGCTGCAGGGCTTATCCTCCAGTTGCACACGGCATACTAAAACCTGCTTTGCACAATTTCATTAGAGAGGCTATGGCTGGAAGAATTAAATCTACATTACACCTACCTGTACTGTAATCATACCTTTGCTTGCTGCATAAATATACCTTTTAAATATGCCTATTTAAAGGCACATAAATATGATTTTGCAAGGCAATGAAGGTTTCCTTGTTCCCATTCTTGCTCAACTTAAAGATGTTGTGCAGCCCTTGCCTTCTTTTGAGACAATATTTGAAATGTCATCCACTTCTTGCTCTTAGAACAAGAAAGCATTGCTGAGGGCAAAGGCCTTTGCTTTACAGTGTACGAATTTATCTTTCTCTTATTTCCTAATCCTATTATCTATATCCGCTTTATCTGTTAAACCCAAACTCAGCTGCATCCCAGCTCCATTAAAACCATCCAGCAGTGTATCATCAGCAATCAGAAGCTTACTTCCTAATGCTACTTTTGGGGTAATGCACTCTAAACTGCCTTTTATGTACTCTTTTCTTCAGATGCCTTTGCTACTGTTCAGGATCCCTTTATGATACAAGTACTCTTCTTTGAATCTGTCATCCGAAAGCACTTTCTGAGTGCCTGCATTCATTAACTGAGGGAAATAAGTTGTGCTTGCAGCAGTGGAGCTTTCTTAAGTGAATCCTTATGCTTTTCTGAAAGAACAGACTTCTTGAAAAGGTAAGATCTGGTGCAGCAAATTACACACTCTCCACTAACGATTTACTTAACAGTAGTTAAGGCAGCAGCCTGGTGACCCTATTGAAAATGGGGTCACACTGTAAATAGTACTTGTAATAACACTACCCATTAAAGTTGCAGTTTGATTTTCCTCTGAGTATCAAACACGTATATTATTAGTCTATGCAGCAGCATCAACCAATAAGAAAAGTATGTGTCACATGGCAAAACTAGCTCCAAGGCAAGCAGCTGCCTCCATCAACATTCAATTTTGCTGTATTCCAGGAGCATTGCCCACACATTGACATTTGGACTCCTCAGCACATATATTCATGGAAGCAAACCACTGAACAAGACACTCTTCTTTTTCCCCTTTTTCACCCTTGTTTTTCCTACTTCAATCACACATGTTTACAGAAGGGTTTATCTTACAGTCCTACGATTTATATAGGTTCTTCTAGTATTACAGTCATGCCAGTTTCTTTGGGGTTGCTGTTTGGTTTGGGTTTTTTTCCCAAGGAAATATGTGTCCAAGACCTGGGCAGCTTTAACTGGAATATTTGAAAACAACCTAAGCCAGTAGAAAACTTATGGTCCTTCTGACTTGACTATTCATTGCATCCATTACAACATCAATATGTGACTTTATGAGGGTAGACAGTCAGTCTGTCTCAGGGTAGATCCTGTATCCTTAACTTAAGAGGAAAGAAGTCTTCTCATTATGCTTTGATAGCCCAAAGCCACAGGAAATAGAAAGCAGGCTGGGCATTTCTGTGCTTTGTTAAAGTGAAAGGACAATCAACATCAGGAACATTAGTGGTGGCAGAACACAAGATTGCTCAGCAGTGTATGAAAAGAAAAACTAGTCATCTGAATTGAATTTTCAGCTGGGGCCTAAGAGGCCAAATTTAATCATCCACCTAAAATTATCACACAAGTCAATATTCCCTACTTCCCTTTGCAAGGGAAAGAAACTGATTCTCTATTTTTCAGTCAAGCAGGTGGCCTTGAGGCAGCTAACCAGCTGGCTGATAGCTAAAAACCTTTGCCAAGACAAAAGCTAGTAGCATGATTGATTATCTTCCTATTATACTGGAAGTGGACTCTCCTTGCCGGTCAGAGTACCAAGCTCCTGCTTTGCTAGCACACAGCAAAACTCTTCTGAGAGCTGGTAGGGGTGGTCCCAGATGCCAGCCTGTGCCCCGCCTCTGCATTAGCTACCTCATAGGTCTATTTACTGATGGGGCAGCAATAAAAATGCTTGAATTTAAAATTTCATATTAGAGATGCCAAAGATGTACTAAAGATATCAACAGGGCATTGCATCCCACACCTTACCTGTGGTGGGTATGCCACAGTGACACTTGGGGCTGTAAGAGCATTGAGGGGACATACCTGTCTGGGACTGAATAGCTTCCTGCTGCACTGCAGCACCACCAAGCTTAGCACAGCTACAGAAAAACTCCCAACAAGCTGGATGAAGACTTCAGCCATGCAGCTAAGCTCTACATTGCCGTGGCCACATAGCTGGCTGCACCCAGTCTGGTATTCAGTTTACAGACTGCCGAGAGTCTGTCTGCACTACCCTGCAGTCATGCTTTTGATTACTTCATTCCCTGCAGTGCCTGCTAAGATCAATCATAGTTTTATGTGCTCTTGGGAGAAGTAAAATTCACAAGTCCCATCACACCTCCTTCTCCTCCTTAGCTCACACCCTGACTTTCTTGCATAGAAAATAGCCTTCTGACTAGTCTGCAGCCAGCCTGCCACCAACATGCAGTCACCTGGTGCAATGTTTTGCTGGGTAGCATGTCTGTGATCACACACACACAAGGAAACTATTCAATGGCACAGAACAGTAGTCCCAGGCAAAGCGCAAGTTCCTACCTAAGTAATTAAATAGGAACAGAGCCTGCAAGCCTTGACAGACTTGATCCACCCTGCTGGTCCTGGGGTGGTTATGGCAGTGTGGCACACAGCCCTGAAGACGCAGAGCCATACAATCAAGTGATGTTAACTCTGCTATTCAACTACCATTCTGGGGCTGCAGACTTTGAGGGAAGGTCAGGAACCAGGTCTTGGAGTTCCTATGTGCAGCCCTAGCATGGAGAAGCTTCCTGACTATTTTATTCATGTCTCTCTTTTCATGTGTGCAAAATGGCTATGGCAAATATAAGACATGAGATAGACATTAAGAGAAGAAATCAAGTGTAAAATGAAGAACTCCAAGGTTGCAACCTTCTTTCTCATTATCTCCCTGCCATTCCCCTCTTGCCATCCAGCTCTGCTTTCAATCTCCCTGTCTATGGAGCCCCATCACTGTTCCCATCCCTTTCCCTCTGTGGGCAGGAAGCACAGCACCATTTGTGTATGAGGATGGCATCAAATGTTTCTGGAGGCAGAAGAGCTCTGCAGACTCCAGTGCAGTTGACATAGACAAAGGGCATCCATAAATTACAGGAGCATTGTCTGGGCCCGAGGACAGGTAGATCTGAGATAAAACATACAGAAATAGCTGGCAAGTAGAAAGAAAAAGGAATTATCCTTTCTATAAGAGATTTTCCAGCTGCACTTTAGAAGACATTTTAACTGGGAGGCACATGAAGGAAAAATGTTTAAAATACAGATTGTTTCAGCTGTGAGGACCAGTGCAAACCTTTAGGGGAAAAAACACAGGGTTTGTTGCAGGTCTGTGTTACAAATGTGCAAGTCAGGAGGTTTACCTCACTGTGTCGATTAATAAAGACTGAATATTTTGTTTGGGGAGAAGGGGGAGAGATCCGATCCAGCAGCTATAGATGCACATTTGATTAGGTGTATAATTTCCACTCCAAGTTCAATCACAAGCCTGTTCATGAGCTAATCCATCTCCCACATCACTGCTTGCAGGATGAGGCTCTACAACAACATAAAAGCCAAGGAACGGACAGGAGATGAATTGCAAAAACAGGTTTCACAGAGCACAAAATGCCTCAGGTTGATAGCTGAGAATGCACTGCGGTCTCTGGAGACAAATTCTCTCATACCAGCTCTCTTACTGTGTCACAGAAACATTGTTTGCTTGGTTTTAGGTTTTAGATGAAGGCAAGAAAAAGAAATACTTCAGTGAAACCATGTGCCATTCATGGAAGGATTTCGCTATAACTGCAATGTTATTTTTTTGTATTACAAGGGGAACCAGCAAAGTATGTTGGGAATATTGGAAATAACACAAAGAGAACCAAGCATTTACAGTATAAATAATTATGTTGTTTCTTGTGCATATCTCTGTGCCACAGCTGTATGCTTTAGCTTTGCCTGAAGACACACTACAAGCCTGTACCTAGGGGTGTAAGACTTGATTCTGCACAGCACTGGGAGTTGCCATCATTGGGATTACTGGGATGTCAAGCAAATGCCTCCAAACTTTGCAGAACAGAGGACAGAAAATTGGACGGCTTGCAAAAGAAAGCCTCTAGTGGATAGGAACGACGAAAGCAAGTCTACATCTGTCTGACCTTACACACTCAGAAGTTGCAAGCTTTAAACCAGCTGAAATCTTAAGTCCCCCATCTGCCCTTCCCCTCTAGATGACAGACCCAAGTGCGGCCCCTGTATTAGGTGCACCTTCACAGTGAATCAAAGCTGCATACAGCCACAGCTGAAAAACCTGAGGGAGGGAGGAGGAAAGAAACAGTTTTTCAGCCTCCTGGATCCAATTCACTGTGCAGCTGCAAAAGCAGCTCTGCCCCTCAGCAAAAGAAGCAAAGCAGAAGCAGGGATTTTGTCTGATGATGCTGCCCCCAAATTACAGTCCGAGCAGCCTAAGTGTGAATTTGCAGGATGCAGGCTCCCAGAGATGAGCTTACCCACTGGGAGCAGGAAACAAAAACCCAACACAAAAACAAGCCCCATTTCAAGATAATGTCAATATTTTCTTTCTGTTTTGCATAACCAAAGACAAAACAGCTGTTCAAGGTGGGAACCAAATGTTTCACTGCAAGTGAAACAAACTACTTCCTCCATCCTCATTTTGACAGGGCAGTACTACCTAGCCCCGCTGGGAAAACCCAGCTCCATGCACAAGGATAGGTAGGTAGAAATGTGTATATTGATGATAACATCACCATTCCTCAGTAGCTGCAAATGCATTTAGTAAATATAGTCAAATTCACTAAATTTCAAGAAGCAGTAACTAGGGTGAGACCCTTAAGTGGGTTTAAAGGTAACTAAATACTGAAAGGGTTGACAGCATTTCCCTCAGTTTTGAGCAAGGCTACAGCAAATATTCGCCAAGCAAAAAAAAATGCTATTATTCAAGGATTTGCATCTCATCAGAACAATTATTTTTTTAGCTTGAAAAAGAACATCCTGAGATCTCTTTCACTTGGATTCCTCTTCTGAGCACAAATCCAATTAAGTTTCAAATTGCAAAATACATTTCTAATCTATCTCAGATATTTGACTTCTAACAAAAATTAGAACGCCTGTATGTTTGTGGTGAAACCTCACATTTTCTATGTTCCTCAGTCTCCCTGGATACAAAAAACTCCAAACACAAGCAGTATAAAGTATTGTGAAAACTAAAACACAACCAAGTCAAATGGTACCGTGAAGGTTTTTTTCTTGGCAGTCAGAGGTCTGTGAAGCGCTTTGTGTCCTCTATGTGTACAGTTTACTGAATAACAGCAGTGGAACTGCGTATCCAAGCACGACATCAGTGAAACAGGAATCAAGAAAGACTCTCTAACATGCAAGAATGGTAACCTATAATGCTCTATGACATATACCCTGGGGAGCATTAGCTGTGACCATCTTGCTTTTGCTCATGTGAAGAGCACCCTGAAATACTGTCAACTGAACTTCCTATGGTGTACCCCTTCCCAACCACCTTCTCCTAGAATGTCAAAGACCTGACAACTGTCTTCTGAAAGGAACATTCCCATAATCCTTGCTTCCCTCTCAATTCCAGTACACTGAAAGATTTCTAAAGTGTCTAAAAAGAAGGGAAATTATTTTCCAGAACTTCACAAATGGTTTGGGGACAAATGAATGTCAAGATCAAAAAAAAAGATTAAAATTAAAAAAAAAAAAATCTATTTGTGAAAGCTTTTGTCAGTCATAAAGTCAGGTAGCAGGAAAGTAATGTTACAGCATGCCTACCGGCCTCCAAGTGGAGTAGGTAGGTGTTTTCCACACAGTACAGTATCTCCAAAAAAGGAGTAAAAGACGTGCTAGGAACAAAGGGGAAAGAAGGTGAAATCTAAAGGACTCTGAAGCTTATGTCCTTACATGAGGCTGCAGGAAAAGCTGAGCCAGCCCCAGGCCCCTGGGGACCTCGAGCCCAGACTTCAGTGTGAGTTAACCTCCAGCAGCATCCATGCACCCCAGCTGCCAGCCCTGCTCCTACCCATCCACCTAAACACACGGCTTGCTGCCCCTCAGGAGGGAGATTCTGCTCTGGCCCAGGGACTGAGCCATGGTGACAAAAGAAACCTACAAAAATTCCTGCGGGGAAGTCTCCAAGGGGAATCTGCCTTTGGGTCAATGTAGCAGAAAGGACGGCCTTGAGGGACCACTTTGCGCCTCCTTTAGTATCACAGAAAGGCTAAAAAGGGGCAGGATGGAAGAAGCAAAAAGAAAAGAGAATATAAAGTTTAATTTCCGTCCCTTTCTATCTGGGAATATGACAGTACAAAGTGAAGGCTAAGGCTTCCAAGATTACCATTCTAAAAGCAAATTAAGTTATATCCATATCTTCAAGATACAGCATCATCTGGGAGCAGCTCAGGGTATGACTTCACACTAGATTCTGAATATGAGCTGTTACAATACAGAAACCCTAATAAGACACACACAGAGTTTTGAAACCAGATAATGAGAATCTCTCTGGGCCATAAGACAGTTCTTACCCCAGAGCTTATCATTAGCCAAAGTCAGCTTAAAAAGTGGCATGGGATCTTGAGAAGACATTCAGGAAAGGTACATCAATAAAAGAAGATTGCTCACACATAAATCTCCCTTGAACCTTTTCTAAGTAATACTTCATCCTAAAGCGTCTGCAATTTGAGCAAGTCCTGGTAAATTCTCGGTTAAAAAAGAATATGGAGGGCTCTCAGTCCATACATATCTCATCCACACAACTCTTTCACAGAAAAGAAACCACCATGGGTTACAGAAACCTGGAGAAACTCAGGATGCATATACAACCTTAGTGCAGGGGAAATCAAGCGCTCCCACAAAGCAGAAAATGAAATAAAATTAAAACTACCCCAGCCTCAACATTCCTACTTATACACTCCTGCCTTCAAAACACCCCCAAACTCCTGGTAATGCAGTTATACTTCCAACACAGCTGAAATCAAGAGGTTTGCGTTAATTCAGAGCGGTACAAGTGAGGAGACAATTAGAGGTTTCACAGGAAAAAAAAACCAAACCCCTCCAGGCAGTGATTTTTTTAATACAGTTGGTTTAAAGCTGACCAAAAAGAAACAAGTGTGACTGGCAATACCAGGTAGGGTAAAATCTTAATACAGTTGAAGTCACCATCTGATTCCGGTGTGAAAAGCAATGGTCCTACTCCAATCAAAGACAACTCTTCCACCAAGTCAGTGCCATCAGGAAGATAACTTTGGCCTTGATCCATGGTCAAATGGTTGCCTTGTGCAGCTGCACCTGGGGCCACTTGCAGCACCATGGCATGTTGTGCCTGAGCATGCCCATGAAGGTCAGAGACAGCTGAGAAGCTCCTACCACAGCTTCTCAGAAGCTCACCTCAGGCAGAATCTGGAGAGCAACATGTTAGAGGAGCAACAGTCAGTCCTGAAGCCTTCTGCAGACACTCAACTTTCACTCAGTGCTAAAAGACAGCAGGCCAGTACGTCCTAGAATACCTCCCAGGCTCCCAGTGTAAGGGAGAACAACACTCCCACATCACAAATCCATCTTCCTCAGTAACCTCCTATCGTCTCTCCTTACCTAAACTCTACAAGAAAAGCATTGCCAGCTTGCATTGGATTAGAGCATAGCTACCAATAAACCCCACGATGACAGCCACTTGCCATTTCTGGGCTGATTAAAAGCAAAAGGTGCAAGGAACACCATGAAACCGCTCTAGTGAGAGCCTCACCTTTGGAGATCCAAGGCAGCACATGCTGATAACAAGGAATGTTCTCGGGTGGCTGTTCAAGTCAAGGCTTTTCTAGCTTTCTGTCCTCCTGTTTTCCATTAATATAACTAAAACAGTGACTGCCTTTGCATGTATTCCCTCACCAACCTCATCAACAGCATCTCACAGTACCAGCTTAAAGAATCCAAAATAGCCTCCTGCACTGCAATTCCCAAATCCCAAATTATAACCAACGCTCTTAGAAAGGCTGTTTTCAAGCAAATCATATATAACATTGTCTTTAGCACCATTTCCCTGTAAGATGAAAGGAGGAAATCTCACTAATGGCTTTTCCCTATTTCTCATTACTGTTGCTGAGAATGTGCTAAAAGTAATACTAGTCATAAGAACAGGCTGAAGGGTGGGTGTGTGGCAGGTGTAAGTCTGCTTTTCCTCACCTTCATGAAGATCAGTAGTCCTTTCCATATCACGTTATTATCAAGGGAGCATATAATGTCACCATGTGGCAGAAAAGAATTCCTGTTTCTCTTCCCACCTGTTTTTACATCCAAATTCCTACCTGATAGCTATTGATGATGACAAAACAAGGCAGAATCAAGTTTCAGTTTCCTCCTTAACAATTTTCTCATAACAAAGCAGATCTCTGCAAAATGCTTTTCTGCATCTGGACACTCTGTCTCAGTGGATCAGCATGAATACATTTTTGAGAAGGGTAGTGCTCATTTTCAGGCAAGGAATAAACCTCTATAGCAGCACTGTTTAACATCTTTGTCATCAACATGGACAGTGAGATCCCACCTGGAGAACTGCATTCAGCTCTGGGCCCCCAGACATAAGATGGATGTGGACTTGTTGGAGGGAGTCCAGAAGAGGGTCTTTAAACTGATAGAAGGGAGATTAAGATTAGATGCTAGAAAGAATTTCTTCATTGTGAGAGTGGTGAGGCACTGGCACAGGTTGCCCAGAAAAGCTGTGGCTGCCCCATCCCTGGGCAGCGTTCAAGGCCAGGTTGGACAGCGCTTGGAGTAACCTGGTCTAGTGGAAGGTGTCCCTGCCCCTGGCAGGGGGATTGGAACTGAACGAGCTTTAAGGTCCCTTCCAAACCAAACATTTCTATGGTTCTGTGATACCCAGTGTGCCAAAACTGTGGCTTGTCCATTTTCCCTGCCTCATACTAGCAACAATCACATAGATTTCTCGGTCAGTGCACATTAAAGGCTTACCTTGCCCATTTCTTTCAAAGAAAATTGAACAGTGGGAATATGCTAGATGTGAAAAGAAAAAGAGAAGGGAAAAGAAAAAAGCCTCCTCTATTGAAAATGAAACTTTGTAACTCAGGGAACAATACAACATGTACTCTGTAGGATGCATTATGAACCCCTTATTGCATGCGGGATTTATGATCAAGGTCTCCTACAAGGATCCCTAAGCGACAAACAATTTCAGTTAAAAAAAATCCTCCCTCAGTGCCCTTTGCAAAAGCCTTTACTGCCATCTAATGTCATTTTTCGAGAAAGCCAGCACAGCTCTGGGTAGGAGCAAGGCTTTGGAAAGTGCCACAGCCTCATCACGCATTCACAGCACCTTTCCAGCACACTGCCCCAGTGTCCTTCAGAAGGAGAGCTGGGAACACCACTCAAACCACAGCTGCTGCAAGGTGATTAACTACCTTCATACTAGGTCTTTAATACACTCTATGCATTAATCCTGGCTTTGCGACGGTTCACAAAAAAGCACAACCCATAGATTTATACCTGAAATGGCTTTGTCCTGAGAACAAACTCCTGCAAGCAGCAAAAAGCTGTGCCTCTTGCTAAACTCACAGGAGGCTCACCTGAGCACTGAGCATGCTGGCATGGAGCAGTACCTCCTAAGTGGGATGGGGCACCCACCCCTGCAGGCACAAGAAGCAAGGGACCAGCACTGACTAAGCAACTAATAAATGATAGAGAATAAAAAATTGTCGTGAAGATGAACTGAACTAGGAAGAAACACAAGTCAGGACCATCTCCCACGGGTGCTGCCCAAAGGCACAGAGTGGGATGAGAAGCAGGCTGCAGCGAGGGATGCTGCTCACCCTGTGCTAGCTTGGTGGCTCATCCACACATGGAGGGAAGCCCTCAGAGCTAAACCCAGCTCTAGGCAATGACATCCCCTTCAGTCCTGCTCATCTGTCCCCACAACTCTGCAACAGACTCCTGGTTTGGATTTTTCTGGATAATCATTCTTCTCTGCCTTTTGTTTAACCTCGCCTGGAATAAGGGTAATTGCAGAGTGGATATACTGAGAAATTATTGTAACAGAAAGTCTTGAAGCAAATACCTTCTGAATACATGTTTCCAAGGGGAAAAAACATGGTAACAAGAAGTTTCTCCAGTAAGCTGCTTACAAGCTCCAAATGCAAATTGCTGTAAAGAAGAGGTCTTAACTAAAACCCATCAATTAACTAGGAAAGATCTGTGATGCTGGCAAGATGGTGGAGAGCACAACTGAACCCAAGGGCCATGAATGAGCAAGTAAATGCTTAAAGAAAAGAAAAAGAAGGCGCACAGAATGTGAAACTGTGTTGTGCTCACAACTGTTTTCTTTCCATTTTCAAGATCAGAAATGAATGACCTAACCAAACCCAGGAAAAAAATGAATGACATAACTGCCTCATTAGTATCATCTTGAAACGTCCAGGAAGCATTAAATACTTGTTCTCAGGTTAACATCCCATCAATTTGGAGATTCACAGATACGAGGGAGAAAAGGACATAGCCTAGAACAGTATAGCCATATAAACTTGTTAACAGAAACAAGAAAGAAACAGGAGTTTAAACTATTCAACTTTGAAAATAAAAATCCCTAATGGATGGTAAGTACTTGCAAATCAGCTCTCAGCTTGTACTCATATCCAGGATAGAGATGAGAACAATACTTTGTCCTTCCCTTGCCTGTCTGCTACTGTGGTCTCCATTAGTATGTAATTAAGACGTTTCTGTAAGATGCACATCCATGGCATCTCCTAAGGATCTCAAAGCATTTTTCAGACCTTCTGCTATGCAAGCAGGCCTTGACCAGCACAGGAGAGAACCAGAATTTCCATTCACATTGCAGCTTTTATGGTCATTTTCTCAGTCCAGAAGTTATCGGTGACCTATATTATCACTGAATGTGCTTGCAAATAAAGAGAATTCTTCTTTTATGGAAATTCCTCTTCGTCTACTCAGCTCTCACAAAGAGTCTTGCAAGAAAAGCTGTATTGGGAAAAAAAAACATGGATAATTCACTTTGTGCTTATCACTCCCAATTAAAATACTTTCAGGGCAGTTTGCGTTCAATTATGAGATGGATTCTTAAGGCATATCGGATGAAAGGTGCAGCAGCTCTTGTTAGGGTATCTTATAATATTATAGAGACAACTACCAATAAAGCAGCAAACACCCATATTTTTCAGGCCAAATTATTAGAAAACGAAGCCTACAGTTAAGCTGCACCAATAAAAGTTAATCTGTTTAAATTTCAAACTTACAGGTTCTTCTGGGTGTTTCCCTTACTGATGGCCATAGGCAAATACAGACAAAGTATACTACATCCTCTAAAACTCAGAGCAAAGGTACACAAATACAGGCTTAGGATCAGGAAGAATATGGAACCTTTATGATATGGCACATAGTACATCAAAAACTGAACCACACTGACAGCACTGAAGTTACTTTCTCGGGTTTCAAGAAAGAGTTGTCCTGATTTTTGGAGGGAGCAGGTCAGCCTAACAAACACCGATAATGATTCAGCCATTTCTGAATGCAAACACCTACACACACAGATGCATGCATGCACACGCACATACCCTGAATTCTCAGCACAGGAGCCGAGATGAACAGAAACAAGTGTGGATATAAACACTGCTTAGGAAGCTGCAGATGTGAAATCTGATGCTAACATGGAATTGCCTTGAGTTGCCCCTTGATAAATGTACTGGAAAGATTAGCATACCTTTCAAGGACAGCATGCTCTGTGATCAAGTGGCTGGATTTTCTTGAAACCTTTAATATACCATGCCGTAAAGGGATAATAAAATAATCTCTCTGCATTTTCAGTACCTAGCAGAAATTTGAGCTACACATGAATACATCCTGAGTGATCCAAGACAAATGTGCTGTAATGACAGAAGCATTGCTGAGGGTCTCTAATACAAGCCCTCGTAAAAAAGCATTTCCAGTCTGAAAAGCAGAGAAAGAAGAAGAGTTTAAGATTCCTGATCCCAGTTCCTGCAATAGCTATTCTCAGGCTCCAGCCTGCGCTCTTTCCTCTTCAAAGACTGCAGCGTAACATTTAAAGACTGCAGTATAACATTTTCCTTCAGATCTGCATATTCCCTATATTGTATCTATAGGAAAATGTGTCCACTTAGTCATACACCTAGTCCATTTGTTTATTCAAGTATTATTCCAGCATTCTTTTCCCTCTCACAGCATCAGCCATGAGGGTTGTTGTACAGCCTTTTGTGTTTTTTTAACATTAGAGAAGATTGCTATAGGTAGCCTTGAGCCAGACAACCTCACTGTCACCATTTTTCCAGGGATGCTGGGATTACCTAGATCCTCTTAAACCCTCTTCACAGTGATCCAATAGACATCAACGGAGTATTTTCAACTGATGGATCCTTTCTTTAGAATAACCTATCTAGGCAGCAATGGCTGTATTCAGTCTGAGCAAAAATGCATTTTTATGAAGTCTTCCATTCAGTTATAAAGTTATAACATGTCTCTCAGCTGTATACAAATTCAGAATAAGTGGCCTTTAATGTACTTAACAGTACTGCTTTAAAATGGCCTAGGAAAAGCTTTGCAGTGGAATTTGTTTCCTGAGAAGATAAGAGCAGGGAGAATAATTTCTGATTTTATGGCTGGAGTAGTGTATTAAGAGGTCTTCTCAGCTGTATCTGAGCAAATAAAATATGCAGCTACTCACGACTTTTCTCCTCCAGGGAATCTCAGAGTCTTCCACGCTGGTTCCAGCCAAGGAATGTGCGAGGGATGTTATAAACAACCATTTGCATAATTCTGCTGGTGCCAATATCATCAGTAATGCTGGCTGAGGAAGCCCACCTGGCCATACCAGGGCTGGAGGACATGCACAGATTCCTGTCCACCCTCATTCCAGCTATGATTCTAAACATCCTCTGCCACTGGGCAGCCCAAGGACAGGTACCCACTGCCTTAACGGTGTCTTCCTCTTTATGTTTTCCATGGAATAACTCAGTGTTTAGAGTATTCCTTCCCCTTAGTTGCAGCAGACAGCATCTGATGCCACATGGCATCATCCCACCTAGGTCCACATCCACATCCACAACCCTAGGTCAAATCTAATTTTATTTTAGTCCAAAGACAAATGAGGGGTTTTTTTCCTGGTGAGTGCTACGATTTGACAAGTATATTCTTATCCTGAGAGAACAATGTAAATTGCAAGACTGTAAAAAAGGAAGCTTCATGAAAAGAAGCTTTCTTTCAAAAGTTGATGTGGAGAGCTGGAGAAAGGGAAAAAAGGGGAAAGGGAAAAAAGGTGAAAAGGAAAAAGGGGAAAGGGAAATGAGATGCATACAAGCACTCCCCGGACTGTCAAGCAGGATGCATGCTTCACTAAGTCACACAGCACTTTTCACCTTTCTAAGCATGGATGCTTTTAAAGCCTTTATATCTGTCAGTCCTTGCTAACTCACACACCTAAATGTGACACTGAATCTAGTATCTTTTGCCCCTCTGCTAAATGGTACTGGCCATAACTTCAGCAACTGCATGCCTCCTGGTAATAGCCTACCCATCATTTTCCCAGGTAGAGGATTCTGCTACTAGAAAATGCTATAAACAAATTTCCTAGAGAAAAAGACTTCTGTAGAGTTTCTCTACTCTGACTGCTTTCCTTGAAGCTGAGGCTTGCTATTCTTGCTGTTCCTTCAAAGCTCACTGTATTTTCATAAAGGACATCAGTGGCTACAAACCCTTTCATCAAAGAGGCATTGACTATTTAATTTTACAGTTGTGGCTCGTTTCCACAAGGAATACAGAGAATTCATTAGTAATCACACATCAGAGAGTGCATCCACCTACATGTTCCTCTCCTTTGGCGACTGTATAATTACACAATCATCTCTTATCAAAGAAACTTTTCCCTTTAACTTCTACACAATAATTGCCAGTGGCTTTGCTTGCCTTTATCTCCCATGAAGAGAAGGAAATGCTAAAAAACACTTGCATCAAGGGTTGCTCTGGGTTCCTTTAAACAGCAAAACACAGGGCATGTGCAGAGAAGAGTGTTAATCTGCTCCTGAAACCATGGAAAGTAAAACTCAACTAAACAATCTTCCAGTCGCCAAGTGACAACCACGCACTAGGGGGGAGAGGAGGAGCAGGACCCTCAAGCTGTTGCTGTTCCGTCTCTCTCCATCGCTCCTTCTCTCGCTTTTTTTAATTCCTTATTGGCATTTTGTTATTAGTCCCCACACAGTAAACAAAGGGTTGCAAATTCTGACAAAATGAACTGCTGAAAGGATTATTCATCCCTCCGCGAGACTGCTCTGCGAGCTGAGAGCTACATGCTCTGCATTCTGTGACTAAGATACAGTCCCATGTGTTTTCCCAGTTCAATCAAGTGTGCGAAGAACTGTCACAATAGTCCTTGATGCCAAGAAAATAAAATTTAGGGTAGAATGGGAAACCTGAGTTGCATTTTAATGGCATTTCATTTGCACCTGTTTTCGCTACTCTTTGTTTATTTTATTCTTTCTTAATCTTTATTGACAATTCATTAAAGCCTTATCATCCCTCGCAACAGCAAAAGAAGAGGGAATTGTTGCCATACCTGTTTGGATAATTGCTACTGAAGTGTTGTCAAATTCTTAGAAGTGGCTATATATCTTTCATGTCAGGCCACTGGGACTGATACAGAAACATTTCCAGACTTCTGCAGGGTTTGGGTTTGGTTTTTTTTTTCCTTGCCTTTAGAAGAAGATGTAAAAAGGAACAAATAAGTCAAAATGATAAATTATGACAGGAAAAAAAAATCAACATTTGAATTGTTTGATAATAGAGAGAGGATGGGTATGAGGGAAGATTAGAGCAGCATCAGGCAAGAACAAAACTGAAAGTTATTTAAAAGTGACACAAACCCTCTAGGATCTGCAATCCCACCATTTTTTCCCTTTGGAAAAGCAGTTTTCAGAAGCTCCAATTAACCTTAATTTAATTCCGCCCTAGCAATATCTAGAATTTTAATTGACTGGGAAGGTGATCATAAATCTCTGTTCAAAATACAGCGTGGCCGTTAGCAATTCCCAGAATGGCCCAAAGTGTCGTAGAGAAGGACTTGCCTACTCTGCAGGTAAGGCTGCCTCTAGACCACAAAACAAACATTCAGAAGGGAAAATCCCAGTCCCGCGAGTAGTCATTTCCTCCAGTGCTGATAGCTATGAATGAGAACCAGTGACTGCTCTAGCCAACATATTTATGTACATACTGTCCACAACACCCTTAAAGACTGTTTATTCCATCTCTCACTTGCCCTCCTCTGCTTTTACATGTGGCTGTAATGCTGGGTGTTTGGCTTCCACTTCAAACATAATCACATCCTTGCTTCTCTGGTGCCAGCCTCCATTATTTACATGCTTGCCTCTCACATATTCCGCTTGTACACTTTTAGGTCAAGTTACTTTCAATCTGACTGATATTGAGGTGTTCTGGAGATCTGGTGTTTGCAAATTAAACTCTACGCTCATGGTCACTGCACTCACAGTACTGAATTGCAATGGCCTCCAAGGGCCTGATTCCTTTTTAAAACCTGCCCTTGATCACCTTGCATCAGCCCAAACTTGTGGTCTTAGAGAGCTCTTACAAATGTCTTATCCCTCAGCCATCACAAGATGCCTACTAGCCAACCTGAGCTGCTATAACATGTGGAAAGGAGCTGCATTGCCACTGCTAACTATACATTTCTTGAGCCTGCAATGACAGTCCAACTTCAGAAGGACAAAACATACAACTGTACCCACACCATAAACTTCTGATGAGACACTGATTTGGTAAGGGTGAAAGGGTTTGATCCCTGACGGATGAGGCTACAGCCTGTGCAAGGACTCTCACATCTATGTCTCAGGTTTCCTAAACAAAATCATGCATTATTTTGTACCATGCAAGAGTGCTGCATGGAAAACACATCTAACACAATGTATATGCTATACAGTCAAACTGCATATGCACAGTGGCCACTTGCAGATGCCTGGGAAGAGGAGGGGACCTCATTTGTTCCCCACATTAACCCACATAGAGCAAGAGTTATGCTAGGGAAAAAAAACTCCTTGTGTATGCACCTTTATAGATACACCAGCACAACAGCATTTTTCCTGATGAGGAGTCAGAGAATCTCTGTGTTCACAGGGCTGTGTCCCACCACTACGAACTCAACACATTCTGAAGGTCCTCCAAAAAGGGTGAATGCAATCCCTTGCACGTACCCCTGGCTCTCCCAGCCCAGCACAGAGGCACAGCCAGAGCTCAGCCCAAGGCACAGCAGTTTTAAAGAGGACTCCGAGTTCAGTCCCATTTGAAGACCTACCAAGTAGGAAGGTCTTCCAGTGCTTGTGATTTTCAAAACACTTTGTGGCATGACCATTACCCCTTCACAACACCCCTGGCTAGGAAGCCATTACTGATATCTCAATTTTGTAGACAAATGAGCTAACAGAGAGTGAGTCTGGGAAGAAAGAGAGTAAAACATACTCAGATATTTACACCTGCACATCAGGACATGCCAGATACTTCTAGCTCCTCATAAGGTCAGCAGGAGGTAGAAGTCCTCAGCAGTTCTGAAAAGCTTAAGGTACTCAGAAGTGAAACAGAGGCCTTAATGACCTCCTTAGTGCTACAGTAATCAGAAGGACAGCAAAAGCTCCTGAAGTCTTTTTCTTCACTGCAGGATATAAATTCCATTTACTTAAACAGGAATTTATGTCATGCAGGAAAAAGATAGGGCCTTAGCTTCTAGTTCTGCACACAGGTGGTATTTCCTTTGTCCTTCTCTTCCACATCTTTTTCCTTTCTCAAAATAGAAGCAGCAAGAATAGTGAGCCGCTACTGTTTCTGTAGCCACAGATTGGATTTAGACAGGAATGACTGATTAAAAGTTGTGAATTAGGGTGATTTTGCTGAGTCTGTAAAATTGCTAGTAGAGGACGCAGGGCAGCTGAGTGACAGCTGAAAAACACATCAGAATGAAGTTAAGCTTGCAAGCAGCTGTATTGAGCAAAGAGGCCAGTAAAGATTAAAAAACCAAGCTTGTGATCATGTTAAGAAGTTTTAATAAACCAAAAGAGCTAGACACAAAGGAAAAATCGGGGATCAGAACTGAAACCTGCTGCAGGATCAAAAGGGAGCAGCAAAGAGACAGAAGGGAGCTAAGTGACTCAAGTTCTCTCACCTGTGTGAGAAGCTGTCCAGCCAGCCAGTTTGGACTCAGTTAGGACACCATGAGAGGTGGGATTAAAATGCCAACAGTATGGGGAAAGACAGATTACAAACCCAAGTATAAGACATTGTAAGGATGAGCCCAAGGCATCACGGTGACACACAGAAAGAGGCTTCATTTGGAAATGCCATCACCACATACAAGTGCACAGGATTCAAAAGAGAACAGAGCTATGCAACACAACTTGGATCTCTTATTACACAAAGAAAGGCTAGGGCAGGATCCACCACAAACGGTTTGTAATTTATCACCTCTCTTTGTAAGGGATGCTTTCTACACTGACTGTAATGGAAGTTTACATCAGACATCTAACTCAGTAAAGACAGCTCCAGAGAAAAGCTCACACGTAACCACAGACCTAAATTAAAAACCATTATGAAGGCAACAGTTCAGTTCAAAACCAAATGGACTGATAATGAAAATTAATAAATAATGCTTGTCTCATACAGTCTCTCTCATGATGGCACTGTCACAGTACCAGACAATGGAAGCAACAGTATTTATTCCAATTCATAAATGGGAAATTTGAGGCAAGGAGTGACTTGTCCTGTGCCACCTCCCAGGTCAATAACCAAACTGAAATCAGACCCAAGCAATCTCAGCCGGCAGCACACCAGCCAGGAGCCACACTGCCTCCCAGACACTAAGGAAGATGCTCTGAAGCAGATAATTAACCTTTCAAATCCACACTGAACTTTAGTTTTCCCTTTCCAAAAAGCAGAGGGAAGATGCAAGACAGACATTCAGTTGAAAGCTATCTCTTCCAAAAATGGAATTTGAGAAAGAAGAATTTGGCATGCTAAAGCAAGATCTTTATGTCAAGGCTGCATGTAATGGAGCCTCATATATTGTGGTTCGGAGCGAAGATTTAACAAGGTGGCTGTGCAAAACAGGGCACTACAGTTAAAGCTGAATGCTCTCTGGAAGTGATTAAATGAGTTACAGTCCATACCTAGAGGAT
Source organism: Psittacus erithacus (assembly GCA_009867235.2). NCBI lineage: Eukaryota > Metazoa > Chordata > Aves > Psittaciformes > Psittacidae > Psittacus > Psittacus erithacus. The sequence goes on from WYDI02031639.1 coordinate 57,904, forward strand.
GCTCCAAACTGACAGTTTGGAAAGTGACTTTAATGGTGTCAGTAGAATTGGAGAGTGACACTCATGACAGGTAATTTGACATTACATTGAGCACTTGGCTCCAGAGCACCTGCAATTTCCCTACATATTGATTTCATGGTGTTTTTCCACTTGTCTAAAGCCCAAATACCTTGCAAAGGACTCTGTCTTCTTCCCAGGACTTGTCAAGAGCAGGACGAAAATGTGCTTTTGTCACTGGATGGTGCTTCAAGCAGACCCCTCTGTCTGGGTACCTGCCACTCCAGCCATCACCATCCCTCTTCACCCTCAGGGGACCCACCAGGCAATTCAGCTACAGGCAAAGGCAGCACACAATGAGCAGGCTGGGTGCATTGCTGTGGCATGCCCCAGGAGCTCGAGGTGTCATGTCTTCCCCAAGCTCAGCATCATGGCATCTGCACTGCCCAGTACCCAAGCTGCTGAGCTTGGAGAGGCCACAAGTCTCCTCCCATACTGAAGTGACACGTACTCCTAGCAGTAACCTGAGGACCAAGAGGAAGTCTGCAGCAGACAGTATCCACACACATCAGATATCCACCTGCCTGTACTGCATCTCAAACCCAGGGAAGTGGGAACTGAACCTGAGGTCTGTCAGCTCCACAGCCGACCGGCACTGTCAGCACACTGATCCCAGCCCCTGCTGGCTGTGAGCTCAGGTCCCTGTAGGAGCTCCTTCTTCAGAAGAATAACTGATTCTGAGGCCTTTTCTCATGTTAGCTCAGCAATCCATTTCCAGAGCAGGGAAGGGGACAATGGGAAAAGCAGGCTGTTCCAGTGGCTGCCTCCTCCACTGGTACAGGGGTTCCACTGCAGTTGGCTTGGGCGCCCATAGTGGGAACCAGGCATCACACAAGTGGTGGCAAGAGGGAGGGCAGCAATAAAGCAGTGCAGCATGTGAGACTTAAGTGGCTCTTCCGACTTTAACACTCTTCAAAGACAGCACAGGAAGGAAAAGCAATTTTCCAGTTGTGTTTCTTTGTGCTGCATAAAACGGTGCCAAGATTGTTCTTGAGCCTCTTTCAAACCTACTAATTTCTCCCGAGTGCTGCAGTGTATTTTTACCTACCCCATTTTTCTTAGAAGACTTTATGGAAAAGTGGCAGAGGGGAAGGATTGTTATTTTAGCTACTCCTACTGAAAACTGAGTGGTTGTTTCTAAGAACACGTAGCATATATCAAGTGTTTTGTGCATTTTCTTCACCCCTTCCCTAACTCCCAGAGACAAGAAGAAGAGCTGTCTTTGCACACCCCAGCTGCTCCTTTGAGACCAGAGAGATTTCTGCTGCCTCCAGGGAAATATGGTGAAGAACACACTTTATACCCCTGGTATTTCTGATTTTACAAAGACAGAAGGACATTTGCAAGCTTTTCTTTATGTATCACAAGGGAACAGAAAGATTAAAAACATGGACCTGTTTTCTCCTCCTGCTGCTTTTAAGAGTCTCTCAGCTCCAAACCTATTCATGTACAGGACAAGCCAAGGTTCACATGGGCAGCCCAACCTGCTGCATTAAAGGACATCTTGGAGGTACAGACCTGTTGGTGAAGTGATCCAGGCAAATGACCTGACAGCGCAGGGAGTGTCGTGGCCTTTGGACAAGCATGGGGGGGATGGACACGAGACCAAAAAAACAACCGGTCCCACTTTCCCCATTCCACAGCCCTGCTGCCACTCACAGTTCAGCCCTCCTCTCCAGGCAGCATCACCCTGTGCAGCACCCAGACCCCAGCCATGACAGCCTGCAAGTATGACTATACGACTGCATTTTCTACAATATCTTCCATAAAGCAGGTTGTTATTTTCCTGGCAACTGGCTCATGAGCTACTGAGCAATGGGCAGGTTTTCCTCTTTGATGGTAACAGCCGTACATTTCTGACACAGGCATATTGATTGCATCTCCATAGCATCCAAATTCAGTTCTTTTAATAGAGGTTTTGTTGCTGCTTTTGCCAGCGTACCAAGAATGTCTCTTTTAAAAATATACCGAGCTTGTTTGCTATCATGGATGGTCTGTTTCTCCAGCAGTATAATATCCACTCCATCATCAGGGTCTGAGTTGAAATCAATCCAGAAATACAATGTTGGTCCAATAATGACCCACTTCAGCAGAATAAATCATTGCTTACCTCACCGCAACCGTGGCTAACACTGCACCCCATCACCTATTTGGAACCCATTACTCCCTATAGTCAACAGCACAGGCACTGGGGGTTGCTGCTCTCTTCCCTTTCTACACAGGAATACGCACGATCTCACCACTCTCTTTTAAGCACTCATGCATATGTGGTGCTCAGCTACAAGGGTCACATAACGGAAGGAATGAGTGTTCAGTGAGGAAAAATGACAGTCAGAATAAGAAGACTAAACCAATTCATCACTTAATGCAAAGTTTTACTGTGCTGCAACCAGAGCATCGCACAGATTGATTACAAACAAGTTGACACCTCCCTATGGACTGTCTGCTATATTATTATAAATAAATACCCATTCATTTTGGAGTCTGTATCACTGCAGAGGATAGATTATACCTCAGGTACACAGTAAATATCCCACTGAGTACAATGTCCCTTCCTCACCAACAAATGAGTTTTGTCTCACATAATACAGTTTCATAAACAAGATAAGAGAACAGAGAAACACCAAGAGACAGAGAGATCTGAAAAAAGCTCAGCTGATATTAAGGAGCTATTTCCATGAAGGACATGCTAAAAATTCAGTGACTTGCTGTGAGAGGGGAGTCAAGGGGGGGATGCAAGCACAGAAGGCTCGTCCTTGCTCTTGAAAGGGAGCAAGCCCTAAAAAACTTCCCAAATTCTCCAGACATCACTGAAACAAAAGCAAACACTTTTAGTTGCCAACATCTAGCACTTCATGCTAACCAGCTCTAATCAAGCATGCTGCAGCATTTGGAAATATAAAAGCAGCTTAAAAAGGCTGTGTACTGGAAAGTAAAGAGCCTGGGAGAAACATGGCCTGTCTTTATCTCCTCCCACCTCTGCCTGCTAAGCTGCCATCTCCAGGGGCCACTGGAGCACCCCATGCTCAGAACAGCCCAGACACCTCCTGTTCCCCACAGCTACCATCCAGGTGAGATGCGGAAGCTCAGGTATTGGGCCAAGGCTTGGCAAGCACGAGAATTATAGAATCAGCTAGGCTGGAAAATACCTTTAAGATCATCAAGTCCAACCATTACCCCAGCACTGCCATGTCCCTGAGGGCCTCATCTACACAGTTTTTGAACACTTCCAGGGACAGTGATGCCACCACTTCCCTGGGCAATTGTTCCAATGCCTGAGCACCCTCTCTGTGAAGAAACTGTTCCTAATATTCAATCTAAACCTCCCCTGGCACAGTTTGAGGCCATTACCTCTTGCCCTATCGCTTGTTACTTCGGAGAAGACTCAGGTAGAGGAAAAGCCCATCTCATGAGAGGAGACCAGCTCAGCCTAGCGGAGTGTGAGGTGAGAACTGGTTAAAGGGAATGCTCTGCCATACATGCATTGTTTATTGACTATTTCTCTTATTTACCCTGGGGGTTTTAGGCACTCTGCACCCAGGAGGCAGTATTTTAAGCCAAGAGCAAAAGTATCACCATTAGCTCTGCTCTCAGCACCTGTGCTTGAACCAGAGCAAGACTGCTCCTGCAGCCCCACGGCTTCAGCAGTTCTCTGCTCACGTACTGCTGCAAAAAAAAAATACCTTCTTAATACTTTCTTTCCTACTCAGCCAGCTTGCAGTGTTTTGTGAGAACTGAGCCTTGCTTGTGCAATGCTCTTCCAGCCTCGCACAGATTGTGACAGCCCCTGGAAGGGGAAAAAATAACAATAATGGCTTTTATCAGTCTTTCACACATCAGGGAAGGGGTGACACCCTTGCTGGGCTGTCCTGACACACACACACTTAGGCTGGGGGAAACGTCACCTCCATGATTTGCAAGGCAAGACTGGAGGTGTTGCATGCAAGTACAGTGATTGCACCCGTTCACCTTCCAGGTGACCTGGTGCCAGGGAGTTTGATGGGCACAGGCAACTCCTCTGAAAAAATAAAAGCTTCCACCTCACAGGATTTATTCTGCCTTGAAGGGATCGGGAAGCTCAATGTTTGCTCACATTTCGGCTTCCAAAGCCCAGCTGAGCCTGTGGGTGGGCTTTAAGAAGCAGATGAAAGTCTACAGGAGGAGTGCTGGAGCAGGAGCATGGGGCTGGCAGGTTCTCTCAGCCCTGCTCAGCAGAGGGTGCAACAGCCCTGCATGAGCACACAGCAAGGGCACGCCAGCACGCACCAGCTGATGCTGTTTGTCCCTCTGCACCTCTCCAATCTCCTCTAATTCACAGCCGGTCGCATGACATCTCCCAGCTCCTTCCAAAAGGCCTCAAGATGCTGGCAGCAGAGGTGGGGGAATACTGCGGTTAGAAAGCTGCAAGAAATAAATAAGATAAAATGTATTCACCACAAACAGTCAAGCTGAGGGCTTGGGGTTTCCCCCTCATTTTACTTTTCCCTGACTGGATTGCCAGACAGGTCTACAGAAGCCAGCTCAGAAAAGATCCTCACCAAGATCCAGTACTTCACACTACCCCAATGCTCAAGCCTTTCATCCCTTTTTCTCCAAACTGAGTAAGAGAAAACCTTCGGGACTCTTTTGATTTTGGATACGTCAAAAAGAGAAAAATCCTCAACCTTTCCACACCCTCTAGAAAACAAACAGGAATTGTCCCATTTCACAGATAAGGAGGCTGAAAAAACAGCCAACAGAATGGAGCCAGGCAAAACTGAAGAAGTTACAGAAAAGCAAAGAAATAATCCAGATTTGCAGTTGCCAAAGCCTGTGCATTGCTGTCACATGCAGGGAGACCTCACACATGCAGGAGAACAGCTTTGAAAAGCAACAGTATTGTTTGCTAATGCCGGCAGCAGAATATAAAGTAGAAACAAAAGCAGTATTTTTTCTTCCCCTTTCCATCATCTCCTTTTTATATTTTCCTTCACTTCACCAGCAGAGAAACACTTCCCTATGCAGGCACAGAAAATGTGAAGATAATCAGGCAATTTTCCATCTCCAATTAAAATGGTGACTTTCCCTTTGATTATAAATTCCAAATAAAATTAATATTGTTCCATTTCCTTTGACTCTTCTACAAAAAGCAATTGCTATTTTTCAGTCGTGTCTCCTGGCTTTCTCCCTACACATTATTTTCACTCCTGGCCTTTCTAAGCATGTTTTGTAAAAGCAGTAACTGATATTCAAAGAATCATAGAATAGTTAGGGTTGGAAAGGACCTTAAGATCATCTAGTTCCAACCCCCCTGCCATGGGCAGGG
>WYDI02031640.1:0-45989 GCA_009867235.2 Psittacus erithacus
CGTGAGGAACACGCCGAGATGCGCTTCTCCGCATTCCAGATTGTGCAGGAGCTGTTCTCCAGATCCCATCAATTCCGGACACTACTTATTTCCAACTTCCAAGATTTCTTGGAGCTCACCGTGGGGATAGACCATGAGCAGCCTCTTCCCCCACCCAAAGAGGTGGCGCAGAAGTTGAGGAAAGAAACCATTAAGTCAGTGCAAGAATGGCATGGGAAATATGGGGAGGCCTACAAGAAGCTTGCTCTGGGATACCACTTCTTAAAGCAGAATAAGAAGGTACTCTGCATTTTTATTTCTGAGTGTGTTTTTAGATGGTGATTGTTAGGAGGTGTTTAAAGCGAGGAAACCAATAAATAGAAGAAAAAGTGTTGAAAAAACATTGTCTTTAGGAGATAGCCTGTTGAGTGTTGTCCTTGAAAAGCAAACCCCAGTTTTTGTCATCTTGCAGTACCGTCAAGTTTTAAAAACCCCAAGCTTGCGCTTGGGGCTGGGCTTAACTAGTCTTTTCTCAGAGTGCAAGAAGTATTGCTCACCAGTAGGCTTTCATCCACTGATTCCCACCAGAAGCCCCAAAGTTGAGCCCTTTTTAAAATGGAAACAATGGTTGTACCTTAAACTGAGGATAACCAGCTATTTAGTCTTTCTGTGTCAGTTTAAAATAGCCTGTTTTTTGTACTGAGCTGGCCAGTTCTAGTGTTCTTTCGCTGTACAACACACTAAATGTAGGTGCTGTACCCTCTCAGTTGCTGTGTTAGTGTGCTGTACAACAGCTTTATTAAAGGGAAATTTCTTGTGCGTAAATACTTGCTTTTAGATGTCATTTCTGGGCTTCAAGTTATTGTGTTTGGAATATTATTCTGGTTTAGTATCTCTTCTGAGGTGAGATTATGATAATATCAGGCTTTCAGTAAACATTGATTCTATTTCTCATCAGAAAGACAAATGTTCAGTGTTCCTAACAGGAGATCGGAAAACCCTGGTGATACATGATGTATTTCTGTTTTGTTTCTATACTAAGGTAATAGTCTGCTCTACAGCTATTATTTCATAGAATCAGGGAATGGTTTGGTTTGGAGGGGACTTAACTAGTTCTAACCTCCCTGCCATAGGTGTTTATTATACTGTGCTCTTCTACACAATTTTTGATATCTGCTCACAAAAAGTGATTTGAATTCCCCCTTACTGTCTTGCATAACAAAGAAAGAAGAATACATGTAAGTGACAAGGAGAAATGAGACTGAGGCGAGGGAGCTTTAACACATAATACAGTTTTACCAAATTGAACATACAAGTGTGCAACAATTCTGCTGAAGTTTGGCATGTCTGTGCTCCTGTGGTTAAAGGCTGCTCTCCAGTTACATCTGGGTTGTCACTCTGTATTTGTGATATGAAGCTGTCCAGCAAAGGTTCAATGTACTCTTTTCTAGAGCAGCTGAATTTGAGTACTTCAGGAAACACTGATACCAACAGAAACAGTCTTATGTAGTTTAACTCTTGTACTTGGATAGTTGAGATATGCTAATTGACCTAACTGGCCTTTTGCCAGCTCAATACTTGAAGTACAAGAAACAGCCAAAAGGTTTGAGGGGACATTTGTACTTTCTAGTAGTAAAGTACATCTGCTGTTCTGTATTGCAAGACTGGCACAGTAGTATAGGGCACCTTGAGAGGAGTATTAGCTGTGTGTGTGGTTTGTGGTTGTTGATTTGGGGTTTGTTTGGCTTGGGTTTTTATTATCACCAAAATCACCTTATAAATAGTTGGTCAGTAGATGACAGCTGCTGCCCTTTCAGGATGTAAACCTGGAGGGCTACCCACTGTTTTAATGTTAGTAGGTGTCAAGCAGGTAGCTATACAAATGTGTAACTTCAAGAACAAGTTGCATGTCAGGGCAATTGAATCGTATTATAGTATCTTTGCATCTGTTTGGATGGAGTTATGGAGTAGGCTGAAATTCCAGAGTGAAGAGGATTTTCAGCAGGTCAATACATAAATATTACTCCCATATGCCAGTATTTTTGCTCAAGTTGCAGTAGGTGTCTAGGCTTACTACTTACACCCTTAAATCAAGAGCAATTACACCTCATCGCATCCAGTTCCATAATTATAGACCTCTGGTAAAAGGTTTCATACAGCCTGCACTGATACAAAGGCAGAACAACTCTGATCTCGGTCTGTATCACATAAATGATGTTAGATGTTTTCTGACCAAGTTAGTGAGTTAGTGCTGACATCAGATAGCAGGTGACTCCATATGCACATCTGTAACTCAGGCCCTGAGTTATTCTGGCCTTGTGAGGCTTCTGTAAGAAGCTGCTGTGTCCTGTGCTGGATAACTCAAAGCTTCTTGTGTGCAGTAAATTTGGTTGGTGGTGGATACCTTGTATGTGTGGTGTGCTCTGATTATCAGTGTCAAACCATGACAATTTTGCAAGTGTTGTAAGAAAGGTGCCTGGACAAGTGCTGAAGTGTGAAACAGTGCAGTGGAGTAGTATGTGGCTGGTCCTTTTGGGACAGAGAAGGGGAAAGACTGGGCAGGTGGCTTTGCTGTAGGTATTCTGGCACCTTCCTTCTGCCCACCCATCTCCCACTAAAAACAAGCTTGGTGAGTCTGCCTCTTTTTCTAAACTGATAGAGACTCTCCATGCCAGATTCTGTGAAAACTGAAGTATCCTTTTGCTTTTAGAGGCTTTTATAGACAAAACATTTGTCTTTAAATTGATTGCATAAATACTATTTGTAAAAACCTTAAGGCTTATTGCACACTGTAGGGTTTGTTTAGCAGTAGAAACATTTATATAGCAAGACACTCAAATTTATGTTCATATTTTAGCTATAAGAAATGGAAGTGAATTATAATCATTCCCTCAATCTCACAATTCAATAAATGTAATTGTAAATTCAAAATTTGATTTTTTTTTAATGAATTTGAATATTCATTAATACACCTCCTCTATGAAGACAGGCTGAGAAAGTTAGGGCTGTTCTGCCTGGAGAAGACTGCTTGGAGCCTCAGAGCAGCCTTCCAGTATCTGAAAGGGGCCTATAGATGCTGGGAAGGGACTCTTCATTGGGGACTGTAGTGATAGGACAAGGGATAATGGGTTAAAACTTAAACAGGGGAAGTTTAGATTGGATGTAAGGAAGAAATTCTTTACTGTAAGGGTGATGAGGCAACATTGGAATGGGTTGCCCAGGGAAGCTGTGAATGCTCCATCCCTGGTGGTGTTCAAGGCGAGGTTGGACAGAGCCTTGGGTAACATGGTTTAGTGTGAGGCATCCCTGTCCATGGCAGGGGAGCTGGAGCTACATGATCTTAAGGTCCTTTCCAACCCTAACTATTCTATGAATCTAATATGTTCTCTTCTATTTTCCTTGCTTACAAAGTTCTTCAGTAAGTGATATGTATATTTGTGTTTACAAATTTTCCTAAGCTTCCTTTATTAATAGTGGACCTACTGTGGTGTTTTCATATAATCTGAATGCTCACCATGTGTACTCCCTTCCTTCCCATTGCCTCTAACCCTGTGTCTCCCAAAGCCTAGTTTATTCCTGCATTTCAGTTGTGGAAATCTAAGCATTTTGGTTTCTACCTTATGATTCCTTTCTGAAAGTCATTGATTCTCAGGAGTCCCTTATTAGTAGAAGTAAAACCTCTGTTCAGAATTACTGTAGTTATTGATTCTAGAAGGAGAAGAGATAAAAGGAAGTGTTGCTGAGCTTCTGGCTGATCGCTGGTGTTAGAGGATTTTTCACCCCAGATAAGGATCTTAGGAAATGGATTTTCTATATGTTTCTTGTGAGTATTGTTACACTTTGTTCATTTCCTCCTTAGGTGGATTTTGAAGATGTGCGTGCCAGAACCATGGCTCAAAGGAGGAGGGAAGAGGAGAAGCAAAAACGGTTGGATAACGTTTACAAAGAAAAAGCCAAAAGAGCTGAAAAAGAAATGGAAGGTGAGTTGCTTTGGTTCTTTTAGTGTTTGCTTTGGGGGTCTTTTTTGTTTTTAAAGCAATCCTTTTAAGGTTGCATAAAGCAAATTCGAAGAGGATAGCTATCCAAATGATAGTTGAGCACTAAGGACTGGAATACTACATTTGTTAGTATCTCACATAAAGGTTATCAGGGGAAACGAGTGACAATCCTGTGAGCTCAGGTAGTATGAAGAGACTCAAAAACAGAGAAGAAAAGTTAGCAAGTAAAGGTCTGGTCTGTAATTTGGGAAAGTATGAATGCCTAACCTCAAGAGAGCATATCATGAGACTTTTTGGAGCTAGTGGCTTAATTTGTGTCATTAAGTGGGCACAGATTTCTCGACAATGAATTCCTCATTTTCCAGAGGCATAGGCAGTAGTCTGGACAGGAATCCTGAATGCAGTGTAGGGTATCCATGAGAAGTATCATACCACTGCTAAAAAATATGTCTAACTGGGGGCTGAATCTCAAGTGATATGTACATAGCAAACATATTTCTGTAATACGAAAGAAGAACAGAGATAGTAAGTATATTATGGTGCAGTTACAAAGGGTTATTTAATTAAATTACTTTGGTATATGTAATGCATCCAATTGTGCCTGCATTTATTCTGCATGCTGGAAGTGTTTTCATGCATGAGGGTGGAATTTTAATGAGATTTAACCTTCTTAAAGTCACTTACATTGGCTGCATCAAGCAATAGCATATATTCATGGCTACAGCTATAAGCAGTTCTAACGTTCATGGCTGTAGAATGATACCTACCAACGTCACTAAGAATATCTCCATTGAACCTTGTTCTTCAAATTCTAGGAAGTACTTGTGTCATATTCGCATTGTGATATTCTAGAGAGGATAGGGAAAGGAGAAACCCTGATCCTAAATTCCTTGCTGAGGAAATTCTACATTTCCTGCTTAAGGAAAGTATTGTCCTTTTTATAAAAACAATTTTAGAGCAGAGAGACCTGTGTGGCTAAGTTATCCCTCATTACTGGATAAATGGATTACCCCTTTGGCAGTTATATTTGTTCTGTAGATCTGTGTCTGCTTTAGAGTTATTATTGGCATTTTAGAGTATTTAATAATATTCTAAACCATTTGTGTCTTGATAGAAATGTCCCAAGAGATTGCTGACACACTAACAGAGATGGACAGCTGTTTCCGGCTTCTCCTGCCAGACCCTTTTGACTTCACTGTGCATGACACAGAACTGGAACCCAGCAAACAAATGTCTGCTAATGAGGATAGACCTGCATCCCCCTGGTCTTCCCAGATGGAAGCGAACCAGTCTTACCTTGAATGTGTGGATGATGAGCAGCCGTGCTGCAGCAAGGACGTTCTTTCTCAGTGTGTTAAAACTGATAAAGAGTTAGATGAGAAACAGGAAAAGCCGGAACAAAAAGACTTGGATGGAGGCACATGCTCAGAAGTTCAATCTGGTGTCCTTGCTCTTGATGATGATGATGATTATGAGGCTTTTGTTAGGAACCACGGGCTTATTTCACACAAGTATACTCTAGACATTGAAATCTCCACAGGTACTTGGAAATATCTTTCACTTTTAGCTGGAGGCAGCTTAGTTCTGAAGTGCTTTGTAGTTGTGAGGTTTTTAAATGTTGGGGTTCCTACATTTTGATTTGGAATTTCTGGACAGCACTTTGATTTCCTTTGAATTTCTTTCCTATTTCTAGTTCATCTGGTAGCCATTTGTAGATTTGGGTGGCCTTGTATGCGATTAACAGATTTGATTAATTACCTTCTGAGACTGAACTTTTGTATTAGTTGTAACCACATTTCAGCACTTCATAGTACCTATAAGTTTCCTGTGTTAAAAAGTTTTCCATATGTAATTTTCTTTCTCATATACTTCACTACTCACTTCTTTCTTTCTACAGCTGGGGTATAAGATGCTGATTCAAAAATCTTACAATTGAGTGTTTCTTAAACTTTGTTTTTCCCTTGCTATTGGGAACTTGCAAGAATCAGTAGTTTTGCTAAGAAGTTTTAAGCATTATATTATTTTTTTTTATATAACTTTGCTAGTGTGAGTTAGCTCTTGAAAAATGAGGCTGGTTGTGTTTTGGCAGTCCAGGTGAAGTCTCTTAAAAATACTGTCCTAACAGAATTTCATGTGCAAACAACCAGTAAGGCATGAACCTACTTCTGTGCTTGCAGATAACAGAATTGGAAATGTATTCATAGGACTTGTGAATGGCTAACTGGTAAAAAGTACCATTTTTACTGGGATGGTGGCATACTTTGGCTTCTTTGACAATCATGTCCCTATTGGGCATTAGTTTCTGCATATTCAGTATCAAGTAAGGCCCAGTTCACCTGAACTTAAGACAGGCTGTAATGTCAATAGTAAGACTGCACTTGTCTGTGGTTTATTTGATGATTCCTTAGTAGTGATGACTTAACAACTCTGTCATCACTGAACTGAAAGCTTTTCATCTTTTCCTGGAGTAAAAATACTATAAATAGTGTGCACTATTTTTTTTTTTTTTCCTGTTTTGAGCAGATATAAAAGTGCGTGAGAATGAAGATAATACTGCTATAATAAACAGTGTCATGGATGCTCACAGACTTCTCAGAAATAAGTTCTGGCCTTCTGTGCAGTCCTGGATTCAGGTGGGATAGAGACCATTTTTTTTATTGTTTGTTATAAAAAGATGGGAAAACAAGGACTGGGGTACAATAAGTCTTGAGAGTGAGCAAAAAGAAAATGAAGGTTAGAGAAACATTGGTGCAAACTGAAAGGATTTCTGTTTCAGTAAGGGTGGACAAAAGGAGACTGCAGGAGCTACATAACTTGTTTGATGGCTCTCAGCATTAGGTGTGCTACCTACAGTCATACTGTTTTGTAAAGATATAGTAAAATGGTTTTTTCTCACAAAAGATTGAAGTAAAACACAGCTTGTTTTTGTCAGACATGTCTATCAGAAAAACTATGTCCCTTGTGTCAGTTGATACTACTGCTCAGGAGCCTCATGCGGGGAATTTGGCCTATAGAAGGGCACTTTCAGGAGATGTTTATACCCACTGTTGGGTCTTTGTCATTAGTAGTTGCTATTAACCTTTATACTCTAGATGGAAAAGAAGTGCCTTCATTAAGTGTTACTTATAAAATAAAGGAATTTGTGACTATGTTTTATTAATTGTGAAGGAAAACAAAAAAATGCCGTGAATGTCTGGGAAAAGAAAAAAGAATAAGAATGTTTACATTTTACTTTGCAGTTATTTACCAAAGCAGGAATAAATGATGATCGGCTAAGATGTGCCATTGATCTCAAGAATAAAATGGAGACTGCTATGAAGAAATACAAGGAAATGAACATTTCGTTTAAAGCAAGAAAAAGAAAAGTGGTGAGTTTCTTAAAACTGTTTTTTCCAGAGGGGACCATTAGTAATGTTTAGCTTGTGTGGAAAAAAACTCACTTTCTCTTAAGCATTAAAAAACTCACTTAAGCATTAAATTGGACTTCTCAACACGTGTTCTATTGAAATGTACACTAATTCACGTGGTTGTAGCTTCACTCAAGGAAGTTGTGCTAAACACCTGTAGAGTGTGCAAAGCCATGTAAGGCGGCTCTTTTGTTGTTCAAAATAGAGAAGTGGTTAAGTTCAGATTGTATTTACTCCTAGTTTCTTTGTGTGTAACGCTGTTACACATGGGTAACAGCCCTCAGCTTCCTGTGTGCCTATCTCTCGGCAAGCACTATATTGCTCGTGGTCTTTAGCAACTTGCCAAGCTATGCTAGAGTCTCACAATTCAGGAAAGCAGTGTCTGTCTCTACTTTGAAGCATTTCCTTTCTCTAGCGAGCATGAAATGTGATTGAAGATATTTTAAGAGAATTAGTTATGTAAAGCTTGAAAGTGTCAAAATATTTTACAAAGATTAGCTACCTATGATAGTTTTTTGTGAAGTTGGTAGAACTTGTGAATAAATAGAAGCTGAAAGATCAAATAATTCAAACAGATCTAAAAAAGAGCCTGTGGCTTGTTTATGTAGCTAAAAGCAGAGCTGCATAACACTCATTTCTGTTGGCTGCAGTCAAACGTAATTACTGTATAGCTGGACATAAGTCTTTTGGGCCAGGGTCCAGAGCAGAGTCTGGTTTATGACTAGATTGTAACGTTTGATCTGGACATTAAACCTTGGTCTAAACTGTGGTAGCCTTGTTTAGCCGTGACTGAGTGTTGTAGACTTTGCTTTCATTGTGCAAATGAAGCTTTTATTAAGATTAATCTGGTTCATCATCTTAATACCTACTGACGTACCACAGCAGTCAAAAATGCCAACTGTGAATGAAAAGTACTGGAAGGCTGTCTTGTCAGAGGGGTTTTTTTCTCCAGTGAAATATGTGTGCTACCTTTATGCAACCAGCTATGAAGGAATCCAGACATCTGCTGTCATTCCTGCCATTTGCTTGACAGGACTTCATTTGCTGCACTTCTGCATGGAATATTGGTTGCTATATTTCTTGCAAGATATAAAGGACATTCAAGCTTGGATTTTTTTTGTGTGTGTGTGTGAGTGTTTAAAGTGGTATTGTAACCACTTCTGGAGATTGATCAATGCTATCTATATGAGGTTTGAAAGCTAATAAATTCTACAGTTAGAAGGAAAAAAAAAAAAAGGAAAATACATAGCAGAGCTCACAAATACATTCAAAATGAAGCAATGCAGATTGAGGTGTTAACTTAAGCACTGAAAACAATATATAATTATTTCTAGGGTTTTTCTCTTTGGGGAAAATACCCAAATTTAGCACAAGTGCTGGGTTACTTTAAATTTATAACCTGCACGCAGGGAGCTTTGTGCTGTAGAATGAAACTGTATCAATTATTTTTTAGTCATGTGTCAGATAACTTTGTTAAAACCACAGTAAAATGAGTCTGATACAGCAAAATAAACAGCGTATCTTAGTGATTATTAAATCTGCATCTGTCAACTATTTACATGTCAGCATATGAAAGACTACACACAGCTCTTCTTGAATTCAGGATTGCTCTTTGTGTTATTGCTTCTGTCTGTACATCCTTGTGTCATTAAAGCTATAGTTGCTATGCCAAAGTTTTTACTATCTTCTCTATCTTTAAATCCAAGGGAAGTACTTAGTCTGTCCTTCAAAGCACTGGCTGAAAGCCAGCCTGTCCAGACAGAGCTCAGTGCATTGCAATGATGTTATTAGTTAGCACATGGAGTCAGTGAGTGCTGCCTGCTCACATGTAGAGATGAGCACACCTAGAAATGAAAGGGAGCATTTAGTAAGCAGAGAGAATGTAAATAAAGTGCTGAGTGAAGGTGGTCCCATGTGAATTGTCTGATTTGTAGTTGGTCTGTGACATCTCTACATTTGGATAAGATAGCGGTTTTCCTAGCAACTAGTGGCTGCAGTCTGAGATACCTGTATTGTTAGCTGGAGAACATAAAGGTGAATTGTTTGTGTACTTGCTCATTTCCAGTGTAATTAGGATCCTGCACCGCAGGTAAACCTTTCCTTCTGGGAGAAAGTGGTTTTATGAGCAAATATAAAACAGAATGATAGGGACTTGGAAACTTGACTGGGGACTTGGGCTTGCCCATTCTCCTCTGATTTTCTGGTTTTCCTTTGTGCTTGCTGTCTGTGCTTCTTTGGTCTCTAATTTCCCCCCTTTTCACCTGTTCTACGCTGCGCTTTCTCCCTGTTCTGTCCAGAGATGGGGGGAGTAAAGGCTTTGCCCATCCTCACATTGAGATTGAGAAAGTTGATGAAGGGAAGAGTTTAGTAGTAGACAGTGAAACTGGAGATTTATTACTATAAACTGTACTATACCTCTCAATCCTGTAGAGATTTAATTTGCTACTTAAAAGAGGAGGAGTCCTGGAGGCCCTTACCACATGTCATCAGCACCCTTATGTTGGAACTTCTCTTACACCAAGTTACTTGAAAGAAATTACAGGATTTTTACACAATGAAACGCTTGGACTTAGTGGTTCATAGTTATGTGAGATATAACTACCTCTTGCTTTTCTCCTCTGCAATAGTGAAGATCTCAAACCATCAGAAAGCCTTAATTGTAAAGATACCATCATTTTTATGGAATACCTAAACCTTGCTAATGCAAGTAGGCCGTGGTGCCATTCTGCACTTGCCTCTGTGGAACTGTGGGAGGAGAAGGAAAACAACAACAAAGGTTATGATTTGACTGTCTGGAAACAAACCCCTTGCAGCAGATCTAGTAAATGTTAATACAGCCCAGCTGCCCAAACTGTGCCTTCTTCCTTCCCATTGCTGTGCCCTCAGAACAGAAGTCTTCAAGACATTTCTTCCTGAGCTGTAAGGGTGTTTCGGTTAAAGGCAAATAAGTTTTTGTGTGCTTATACAAGTTACATTCACCTCAGGTAAATACTTGTTTGGGGTGCAAATCTGGTGTTGGTTTCTGATAGGAAATGTATTTTGGGAGTGTAAACAGGAATTTCAACATCATTTCATTTTTTTCTGTGAGTCTGAGTTTTAGCTGAATCTAGGGCAAGAAGACAGAAGCTGTGTCAGGGCTTTTATTTTGTGGTACCTGGCTCGGACGCAGCCCTTTCTCTGAAAAGAACCAGGATAATTTCAATGCCCAGTAGAGGGAGTGCACACTGCATGCTCGACATTTTTTGTCTACACCACCTTTATACAAAGCCAGCCGTCGTCTCAGTCTGTGTTTCCAGGTGAACTCACTACAACAGCAACACACCAGAGGCACTTCGAGTTAATCCTTCACTCTGTTTAGGTGAATTAGTACGATTTTAATTACTGGCTAAGATTGATGTTTAAATAGAAATTCCTCTTTCCAGAGGTTTAATTCTTTTGTAAGAATAACTTACTTGTGGTTGAAATGCTCCTTAAAATTTTTTTGTTCTGCTTAGAAATAGTTTGATTTATTAATACTTTCCTGCTTTTCTTAAAATACTAGCTTTTTTTCTTATTTAGTGTCTGATTTGCAGCTGATTTAAAACTGCAAGGTCATTTGCATCTAAAGTTGTGAGGGGACAAACGTGTGCTGTATTTTCAATCACGCACGCTACCTTTCATTTACATCATTTCCATAAAAGATTATCCATTAGGACAGTACATGAAGCCCTCACATTAATAGAAACATAGCTCATTAACTATGTTGTGTATGCTGAGAGTATGTTTATCTCTTCTGTCATTACCTTTGTGAAGCTAAGTAAAAGATTTACTAATTGGGCTGGCTAAGATTTGGACAGATAGAAACTACTGGGCGATATAATGTGAGAAACATCCCACTCCCTTGTCTGTCAGCAGAGTGATCATTTAACAAGCCTATTACATTTTGAGTTTTTAATTCAAAGATATATAAATAGCATGGGATGTATAGTTTTTCATTAATTGCCTTCATTACTTTTTGTTTCACCTTTCCTTGTCTTCTGTCAAATCTAAGCATGCACTTGGATCTTGGTTTATGCATGTACTTAATTTTATCCTGTGAAACATCTGATTGAATTCAATAATGCCATTAATAATTAGACTTGGAGAAAGCTGTCCTTTTGATCCTGATCTGATCCCTAAACCTTATTGTGCTGTAAGTCTGATTTTCCTGAATAATGTCAGAAAATAGTTACAAATTCTATTTGCAAGTGACATATTTGCTGATTATAATATAATCTTAAAATATTCTAATACATAAAAAGATTAAAATTTGAATATGTTAATAAATTAAGCCAAGAATTCTGCTAATTCTTTAGCTGCAAGACTCTTGCTGATTAATTTTTTCCATATCTTCAGCTGCAGCATGGCACTTTATCAATGTGAGTGAGTTACTTCTAGCTAATCATTTTGTAGCTCTTTTTCAGGTCTGTCTTTTAGTTAAGTCAGTGTCTGCTTTAAAAAAAGTCACATGTGAATTTTAGATCAAAAGCAAGGGCTGTGTTGTTTTCCCTTTCTGCTTCTTTCTGTAGCCACAGAATATCTAGTCCAGCTGATTGCTTTCTGTAGCAGCTTCTTGTGCTCACATCCTCCTTTTTTAACTCTTCCTTTTAGAGAAGTTGTTTCTGGGGGGTAAGTAATTGTCCTTAATGATCCTTCCCCATGCCTGAACTCACATCTGCTAAAACATACTCAGACCAAGGAGCAAGAGAGACACCTTTGTAAGAGGACTCATTTCTTGAGGTGATGCTTTTAAGCAGCACACACAAAACCCCTCGTTCTTAACAAAGTTGCTTTTTGAAAGCCATAAATGTTTAACATTCAGCTTTGAACTTAATGTTGATTGTTAGCGTGCATTACACCTAAAGATGTCTTTTATCAGACTATACATCATTAGCATGTAATGTGAATGTTTGTATGGTCAAAGTAACAGCCCAGGCAACATTTTAACTATTTCTTTTTTTGTCTAGCTAATATTTATCAAAAAGCGAGGTCAGTCATAACTGTAAAAATTAACACCAAATATTAAAGAAGTCATACAGATGCTTATGCTTCTTCTTCCCTCCTCTCCCATTTTAACTATCATCTGATGATTATTTCTATCTGTAAAATGTTTCTTCCATAATCAATTTTCACCTAAGAGAGCTTTCAGGTTTTTTAAGTCTTATCAGAATGTAGGATTGCTATAAACCAACACACTAAAATTAACCCTCAAAATGGTACTCTTAAAAAGAGTCTAATCAGGTAGTGTGGTGGGTTTAGGTTGGTTTTCTTTCCTGGAGCTGAATGTGGCTGTGGTGTATTTTATGCCTCACACTGGCCATGCAGCCTGCTGCTGTTACAGAGTTATTAAAAATATCTTGTTATGCAGATCTAGCCATGAATTCTTAAAGTTGTCGCTGTGACGACCTCTGATCCCTATTTGATTCGCAGGTCGCACAATGCAATTTGGAGCTCTTCTAATAGAGTGTAAAATAAAGTAGGATGTCTCTGTCATCAGGTTAACCCTTATGTTAAGTATTTAAGTTTTTCAGGCCCAAGGGTCATCTCCCTTGATTCATCTATGAATACTGAGCAGTGTGTACTCTGTAGATAGTAGATATAAATTTGCTTCCTGCTTTTTATCCTTCTTACCTTACAAGGGGAAACAGTATATGGAAGTGAATTGAATGTATTTGTGAGGTTTATAAAGGCACTCCTAAATATGGAATTATAAAAATAGAACAGGAAGAAAATTTTCTTGGAACACAGACTAACGCATTTAAATGTAATCAGTGCAGTAATATTAAAGTTAATATATTCACCTATAAAGATAGCTTTAAGCCTAAAATCCGCAATCAGGAATATAGGTAAGGTTACGAAGGTTATGTGTGTCTTGCATTGAATATTTTGTTGATTTGTCTGTAATAAATCAGATTTATTTAATTGAGATTCATATTTATCTGTTAAAAAAGCAGCATCTGAAATAATTTTCAACCAGTGTGCAGTTCAGGTTCATTCATAAATGTGATCATTGGAGTAAGCTGCAATGTAGTTCCTGATTTTGCAGTTTATGTGTGTGCACACTGTATCCTGAGAGAGGGGCACATGCATTGGTGGTGTATACTGTTTTAGCAGCACAAGTTTGATGTGGTCTGAGCAACAGAAGGTAATCCACCAAGTGCAGTATGACTTTTTGCATGAATGAATGGGAGTCTTGTTATGCCACAGTTTAGATAAAAACCACATTTCCTAAAATTTTGTAAAGAAAATTACTAGAAATGAGAATCTTCCCTTCCCCCCAGCTCTAAAATGTAGCTTTTATCACGTATAGGCCTCTGAATCACAAAAATTAAATGATTCAGAATGTTGCCTGTAATATTTCAAGGGGTCATAGGAATGCTGTTTATTATTTCGTAGATGACTTGGCCTAGCCAGAAACCACTGGAAAACCTAAAGGCTTCTCTGTGGAGGAGGAAAGAAAGAAGTATTTTTGGTTGACCTTTGAATTACTGACCGCAGAAAAACTCCTTTATGGTCCAGAAATGGATATATCCAGTTCTGGACCTCACTACAGCCTTCTGCAATGGCTTTAAAGAATTTAATCTGGTGTGCAGGGAATGCTGTGTAGAGGAAAACTGGCCAGGAAGAATGGAGGGGTAGTTCAGGTATAGTGGCTGTTCAGAGTAGCACTTTTAACTTTAGCAGTGGCTGTACAGCAGCTGCTTGCTTCTTCCGTGACAAAAATAAGGGGTTTCCTACTGCTTTTGGGAAAGTAAAACATTTCAGGAACTCTGCTATGGGTACATTCCTGTCTGAGCATGGACTCTAAATGTAATTTCATGTCACCTGGCTTGTAGATTTGCTGGCTTCACCACACCTCACTCTTTGAACCTGCAAACATTTATGTTAAGGTGAATGAAAAACTGAGTGAGCACTTTACAGAGTTTCCTTACTCGTGAGTTATCTGTGAATTAAGAAGAAAACAAGTGTGATTTTTAAGGCCGAGTTAGGTGTGCGACACTATTTTATGCTTGCCTCTTCCTTTGTTAAACTTATTTAATCCATTCTACAATTCCTGAAACATTAAAAATTAAATCCTGCCAGGTATTTCTTAGTGTGTTATGTGGCTATTAAAACTACTTCTTAGCGGGTGGGTGTTTTCGTATGGGTGGCTGTTGTACTACCTGTGGGAGCTGAACAGGGAAACAGCTTAATATTTTGGTAGTGATTTTATGGTTGGCTTAAAGATGATCTAAACATGAGCAGCAATCAAAAGGGATAGTCCTGTCAGTTCCTCCTCTGGTGATTCCCAATTCCTCCTGTTGCAGCAGGGACCTGAACTAACTTAAGCCTAATCCAGAGTGTTTTGTAGCAGCATTATATGCCCAGTGAGACTGTCCCTTTCAGTAACTGAATAAACCCAGGTAATGCAAATCCAGTTGTGAAGATCAGTCTTTACTCAGAGTAAATTTACTTAATCAAATTCAAACTGATGGAGTGATATATGCTCAGGTCCTCTAACAGTGTGAGTTATAAAACTGGGTGAAAAAATCATACCAGATACTATAAAACATGTTTTTATTTACTGTGTAACAAGTTGTAGTGCCTGGAATGTGTGCAGTAACTGTGTGAGGAAGTACATCCCTGTACTTCTAAAAGTAAAATATAACCTTTATTTTTGTGTATATATATTACATAAAGATATTTAGGGGACTAACACTTCAGTCAGTGTTGAGAAAACAAATTAAATGTAGGTATCAAATACAGGTGGTCAGCAGAAATTTGTAGGAATATTTTGGGTTTTTATGTTGGAAGTTTATTAGCTTTAATAATGAAAGGTAGCAGACTTCTGGCTTAGTGCTCTGGCATACGTGGACAGGAAAGGTGGTGTTAGACTTGGAGATCTTTGGTAGTTTAAATAAAACTGTTGTGCCTCCCCTGAATGGGGTATTTATTTTATGAAGAAAAATTCAGCTATGCAAGAGAACTTCATCTGTTGGTTTTGGTGGATGGCGGGAGCCCAAGTAGCAAGGTATGAAAATACATCTGAGGGTATATCTTGAATGGTTATTGCTAAACCAGTACTAAACTTGGCTTACAATATCTTCCTGAGATAAGTTTTGTTAAATGCACCATTTTTCCAGACTGCCTTTTGTTTGCTGTACTCTAAAACTGTAAATGCACATGCTAGTCTATTTGGTATATTGGACGTACTAATTTCTTGTGAGCAGTATTCATGAAGATTCAAAAGGTTTTTTACTGTGTTGTGCCTTAAGACCCACTGGTCTCTTTGGGTGACTTTTTTGCTGCTTTTTATTACAATCCCTCCTAACCTTATCTGGGACCTGGAGTCTGCTGGGGTCCAGATATGCGGCAGGTAGTAACATGGAGTGATACAGTTTTTGCGCAATGCTCCTCATTGCTATTGACCTCCCAGTGTATGTATCCAAGCTGTGTTGATCACTGGTAGGATGGTGAGAGCTTTAGCACATATACTGAGTAAGCCTCATGCTTGCACCTCCAGGACTCCAGCAGTACTCACAGACTCTGGCTAGCGTACATTGCTTTAAGGGGAAGCTGGTCCATTGGATAGTTTACATTGCTAAAGCAATTTGGAGCAAGGCATGCTGGTTCTCCAGCATTACCCTTAGTCTAAGTGTTGGGCTGGAACCCTTTAAATGTTTTTCCTAACATGAAAATTATGAAATAGTGTGAAATATGCATTCCTAAATAAAAGTCACCCTGGCTAAGTAGCCTATGTGCTGTTGGGCAACTACAAGTAGAATGAAGAGTGATACTTTTACTGGTTAACATAAAATGTGATTTGCCTGGACTACATATCTAATTTGCAGTCATTGAGGTTTGAATTTATGCTCAAATCACAGAGCAAAGGGGAGGGGGTCTGTATGGGAGGTCCCTATAAATGCAGCTCTTTTAATAGTTGAGTAGTACACAGTAGTTTAGTAGTTACACACAGGAAAACTCAAGCATGGGTCTGAAATCTGCCAAATGCTAGCATTTGTTTCCACATCGTTGTAATATAAAAGGGTGGAAAAGGAGGAACTTGTAAAAGCCCTTACGTGCAAGATACACTGTTTGACTATTCTGTGTCTATTACTGGTGCTGAAGAAATTCTTTTTACCCAGTCACTATTTGCTTACATAGAATATCCCCAAATTTCCTTTCAGATGACTGAAGTATGTTTTGTGTTACAGGCAAATAAAAAATGTATTTGCTTAAGGTTGCCCCTTTAACTAGATTCTACAGCAATAAATATTCTGGTTCCCTAACCAAAATCTTCTGTCTTTTGAAAATATTTAGTTGGCTTTGAGTAGATGCACATGAGATATTGGCATGGTGGAATAATTTGCACGATCTTCCAGGGAGAGTATTAGCATATAAATAGCAGATGCAATGACGACCATCACAGCTGAGTACATTTAATCTTTAGTTTATAAGATAGAATGGGTTTTTAAATGCATAGCCATCAAGCCTGCGGAAAGACAAATGAAGTTTAGAGTTCACTTGTCTGAGAATGCCTTACATCATTTATTTTTTTTTTTTTCTTCTAAAAAAAAAAAGAAAAAGGAAACAGACACACATAAAACTGAGCAAAAGTGATTTCTTGCTGAAAAGTAATTGAGATTGCAACCAAGTTAATTACACCATAGAGAATTTATTTGCTAGTCCCAGCTGTAGTTTGCGAGCGGTGTTTTAGGGAGTAGATAGGACTTCTTTATATGCTATCTTTTCCCTTCCTCCTTTTTCCAAAATCATTAGTAAATGCTGTTCCTCTAGTCCTCTAAACTGATTACACTCTATATTTCACTCATTGTATTGTTTTCTTTGGAGACTCAGGTTTCGAAATCCTGTTGGCAGAATGTTGCACTCAGTTCATATAAAACTGGCAAAAGGACCAAAGGCTTTTCTTTACATCTTTCCATGTGTTGTGCAGTTGGTGGAGGGTGTTTTGCATTTATTACTGGTTGGGATGCATGAGCAAGGCATTTAACTAGAGCTGTGGTTGCGCTGAGCTACATTAATAGCTGGAGGCTCTCAGAGCGTTGACTCCAAAGTAAAGCTATGATTGCATTCCTGTTGTCATCCCATGTTTGTTTTTAATATTTTTAATAAGATCATAAAATGTTTTGGGTTGTAAAGGATCTTAAAGCTCATCCAGTTCCAACCCCCTGCCCTAGGCAGGGACACCTTCTGCTAGACCAGGTTGCTCCAAGATGGAAAGTAATAAGGAAACATCTGGGTTTTTAATGAGTTAGGGAACAAATGGTTTGATTACATTTGTCCAGCTGGAAAAGTCAACACTATTGTAAGGTTTTAATGAAAATCAGGAGAATGGAGATGTTCTAACTCTGATCCCAATGAAAATAATGCATGTATATTTTCTGTCCTTTTATTTTATGTTCTCATATACAAATAAGTTTAGCCCAAGAATCTGGAAATTGTGGAGCTAAATCATATTTCCTCTCACAGTGAGATATGTAGTTAGGGAAATTACCACATTAAAACAAACAAAAGAACCAACAATCAAAAAACCCAACACATAGTTTTGCAAACACATGATTCATTTAGATAAATAAATAAATAAATAACTGCCAGCATTATAAAGCAGATTAACACTGAGCAGAAAACTTACCCTCTCCCTGGAACTTAAGGAGCAGTAATGGTGGAAGAAGTAGCTTCTGATGTCTGGGAATGTGGTGTCCCTTCACGTGAGCCATCCTCTAGTGACAGAGGTTCACTCTCTGTCTCTGATAAGGCTGCCAAACTATGTTAGTGATTTTCTTCATATCACTTGATAATTAGACTGAGTTTGAGAATGGGACCTGGGTTTTTTCCACATTCTTTAACAGGTGATTGAGAAACAAACAGGTGATTGAGAAACAAACAATAAGTGACTACTTGTCTTAGAGGTATTTAATTCCCTACAATACAAGAAAAGCTTTACATTATGGTATTTATCACTTGAGCTTATACTTTACTTCCCTTCAGGTATGGCCCACTAGAAATGGCGTATTGCTTGGGTTTACCTTAGTCTGGTTGTCTTGTTTGCAAGTACCTAATCCCTCATTCCTAACGGATTATCATTTATCAAATTTGTTGCTCAAAATGTTGTCTTAAATCTTTAATTTGATTTAATTGTGAATTGTTGATTTTTTTAATTGTTTTAATTAACCAAAAATGTTTACCAGCAGTAGAAATGTAGATAGTGGGTGGCTGAGCTCTCTGTAGGGGCATCTGCAGAGCTTGCTTTGGAGCTTCCTTCGTGTTTGAAAAGTGGAATCGGAAAGAAAAAAAAAGACATTTTTCTAACTAATAATGTTACCAATGAGCTCTCCTCTATGTAGAAAGGGAATGGAACGAAACAGCATAAGTGGGTGGTTCTGATGAAGTACCACTGAAGGAAGCAAGCTGAGATACAGCTACCCCCAACTACTGTGCAACTTCTTGAATTTCCACCAGTGATGACTTGAATATTTTAAAGTAAAAAGATGAGTGTTATCTTGTTAAAGATTACATCAAAAAGAAGACTTCATGTCTGCTTGAAGGGAAAAGGGGGCTTAATTCCCAACAGTTAGCTAAGCAGTTAATTTTTTCTACAGGAAATCTAGATTTACTAGGAGAGCCCAGGGAAATTCAAGGGTGTGAACAATCCGCATAATATTTTATGAAAATGACCCCCATATTTAAAATCTGGCATTATATGTTATGCATTGTAGCACCAAGTCCACATCTACCTTTTAGAAAATTAAAACACATAAATTCTGTTTAGTGTTTGATATGTGCAGCACTAGCTGAAAGCCATAATGCCCCTAAAACCTTGGGTTGCTTTTCACCTTTCATAAATTCCTGGGGAGATTCTATACAAAAAATAATTTTCAGCTCCGTGGCTCATTGTTATTCCAACTTGATGGATTGTCGTCATTTACTCAGTGAGGAAGTTAAGTGCTCCTGTCATTTCCGAAGAGTATAATTGGGACGTTTCACAGGTCAGCGGTGGTGACAGGTTTCCCTTTTGATTAGTGTTAGACTGATAACAAAAATTACAGTTTCCTATGATTAATGTTTTCTATAGTACTTGAATGCACAGTTCATGGATTGTACCTAAACAAAGTGAATTTGCATCTGATTATGCTTTTTCTCCCTCAGGCTTTTCACGTGCTTTCAAGTTTTAGGTCATGCAGGTAATACAGCAAAGTTGCTTCTAAGGCAGTTTTCAGGTTAAGGATTAGTGAAGCCTGCTGAATTTTAGTGTGTTAATGCAGAGAGCTACATGCCTCAAGTGACATGTGAACAGATCAGGAGTAATTGCAATTAAAGGTAGAACCCTTCTAAACTCTTTCTAGTGCTCTCAGCTATGTCATGCACATGACTACTTGCACCCACTGATATTTTAGGTATAATCTGTTGATTTAAGTTAAACGATCAGTTTGAACTGAGTTTTCTTATTCTTAGTAGTTTATTTTTCAAATCCTTAAACCTGTTGCTGTTCATTCATTTACAGACTTCTCAGCAAAGACAATAGAAATCCACCAAATTTACTTTCCCTGTTTTATAATGTGAAAGTTAGTCAGTTTTTACATTATGGCACAGAGTTGTAAGACTTCATCATGGACTGTAGCAACAGGGCAAGTGGTAACGGGTTTGAACTAAAACAGGGGAAGTTCAGGTTAGATTTAAGGAGGAAGTTCTTTACTGTGAAGGTCGTGAGGCATTGGCACAGGTTGCCTGAAGAAGTGACGAATGCTCCATCCCTGGCAGTATTTAAGGTTGGACAGAGCCGTGACATGGTCTAGTGTGAGGTGTCCCTGCCGATGGCAGGGGGGTTGGAACTGGACGATCTTAAGGTCCTTTCCAACCCAAACCATTCTGTGATTCTAAGATCATCCATGACAAGTTTTAGCTTGGTGAAATCTTTTTAAATTGGTAAATGAGAAATGGAACCTGAGAATGGACAATGTAACATTGCCCTGCTTGTAGCTGGAGAAGCAGTAGTGCATATTATTTCTGAATTTAATTAAATTGCCCCAATAGATTAAAAAGGGGATGATAACATCAGAAGAATTATGAAACCAAAATACAAGTAAATTTACTTCAATCTCTAGCCCTCTTCTGTTGTGCAGAGTACAAAACCCGATTTTGTTTTTCTTTCTAAAGGCAATTCAGAAGATCTCCTAAAAGTTGCAGTTTAACACAGATGTTCTTTCATGTCTAGTGGCTTTGCAAGTTTGTGGTTAGTGGCAGAATTCTTTCTCTGCATTACAGCTCTGTTTTGGCTTGTGCTGCAGCAGGCGTCTGCCTCAGCCATGCCAGGTAGGGCTTGAATTGCAGCTTTCTTTCAGATGAGGAAAAGTGATTGCAGTTGGAAACAAAAAGTAAACTAGGGTGCAGGATCCTCCAGTATAGTCTGAAGGTTAGCAGCTCTCAGGGTAGTGACAGTTGGGTTGGAAAGACTACATTTTGTTGTTACCTAGCTTTGGCAGCTGGGTATCTTCAAACATGATTATGCTGAGACTTTATTGTAAAATGAAGACTGTGATGTGTTCTCTGGTAAGACTGCAGTAGTAAATCTACTCTATCCTTCAGGGGAGTAAATCTTCTTTTCTCTTTTTCACTGGAACTGTGGCTTTCTTAAAGTCATGTTTTTGAACAAAGGGAAGAATTGTACTTCTATTTTGCACCTTCCATTCGCTATATGTTAAAGCGTATCAATATGTATTATCAATTAATGTTCTTTGTTAGAAATTAATACAGTTCCAAATAATATTGACCAAAAAGAAATGCTGATTATTTTTTTCATTATTATTTGTTTTAAATTTTTAACTGCATTCAGTAACCCAAGATTGGTTTCTAGGTTCTTTGGCTTCAGACTATATGTAAGATTTAAAGGAACTCAGCTGTGACACGAGATTAGGGGAGTGCATTAAATTGGGAAAATTCTGCTGCAGGCAAAACCTGCAGCATCCTCCAGTGCTTGTAACAATGAGTAGTTGATATGAATATCAACCTCAGTCAGGTGCAGGAAGAGAAGTAGAGAGCACTGCTGAAAACAGTAAAAATGATGCCATTCCTTGTCTATTGCTTTGGCTTGCTGCAGCCCAGTTAAAAAAAGTGATAGCCTGTGGTAAGGTTTGATTTAGTGGATACCCCTTATTATTTCCTAGACTTGTAGCAGTGGACAGTAGACATACAATAATGTGTTAATTCTCTTGTTAAGAATTAGGTGACTTTTAAGGTGGTCAAAGAAAATAAAGCATAAGACCTTCATCATTGCTGCCTTTTTAGGGTAGTTGGCATTTGCTATTTTGAAGTTCTGATAGTACAGGCCATGTGTGTGGCACAGATTCTTTTAGCTTACGTGTAATTTAGAAGAAAAATTCACTTTTAGGTATGGAACAAGATTAGAGGCTTGCTGGCACAAACGTAGTAGTAGCTAGCTGAAATGATCTATAAAAAGCCACTTATGTGAATGAATTACCGTGATTAGTTTTTTCCAGCTAGTCATAGATACTCTGTTTCAGAAGGCAACACAGACTAAGTGCACATCTTGGTACTGACCATAGTAATGTCTGCAATTTAATGGTGTGAATGGTTAGGATGAGCTGAATTAGTTGAGAAATGAATATATCAAATTATTTTTAGTGCTATTGTGAAGAAACACAGTGAAATCCTGTAGTATACAGATCTGAATAGTCTTTTTTTTGGTCAGTATTAGCTTGCCAGTCCATCCGCTTCCCTTTCTGTGTGCCTGCTCTGGTTTTGAGCTCTGAAACAATTTGTGGTACTATTTAATATGCCACAGGCAATTTGGGTGCATCTAAATGAGTAAAATCAGTGGAAGGAAAAGAGGTAAGGCTAAAATTTTCTCATTAAGTCAAAATCTTGAGGTTGTTTTAAGGTTTTTGGTCTTGTTTTATAGCTTTACACTTTCTCAGGCTTCCCCAACTGCATGTGTTCTAATGGATAAAAGGGGCTTTAAAGAAGCCCTTAGGATAGAGTATGGCTTTAGAGATAAAATGTTAAGCAGAGGCCTAATCGTAGATAAAGATTAAATACATAATTAGGGAAATACTTTTGACATAGAGCCTTCTCAGTAGGGCTGTCAGGATGTCTGAAATATTTTCAGTGTGAAAGTAAATGAAAAGCAGTCTTCATATGTTAAACATGCCTCTAGATGAAAGCCTTGGATGATGATGACTATGATGACGATGAGGATGAAGATGAATTTGTGGAGGTCCCTGAGAAGGAAGGTTATGAGCCCCACATTCCAGACCACCTGCGTAAGGAATATGGTGAGTTTGCCCAGCTGTGACAAGCTTTATCCCTGCATGTTACTGCTGCACTAAAATAAATAAACAGCCATTCTGAAGTAATAAAGTGATCAGCCGTGTGGGTAATCTCTACCTGCTGTGAGGAAGTCATTACATAGATGCAGGAGCAGCGATTGGCTCCAGATAAACAAATACTTTCTAGGAGCAAGAGCAACTGAGATGAGAAGCTTATTTCATTCCATCATGTTCCACTGTAGTTTAGAGCCAGAAGCAGCACAGCGTATGCTTATAAGTGTGCTAAACACATAGTGGGAGTGAAGGGATTGCAAAGCAAAGCTGTAAATGAGCCTGAATATCAGAAATACTGGTAACAGTCTGGTGAGATGGGATAAGGTTTTGTATGGTCACCTGCATTAATAGCACTTGAGACGTGCAGCCACTTCCTCCCATAGAGCGGCCAACATACAGTTCAGAAAGAAAAGGGAGGGGTGTTTAGGTAACAAGATGTTAAATGGAGCTCTGCCTTCAAGTGCAGAGTTATAGCCACTGATCACGTACCAGATGACAAAATATAATCTTGCCTTCTTTTACTGCATTCTAAAGATACTATTTTTAAATAATTTTTTAATGTGTTTTTTGGGAAATCAAGAGGGGAAATTACTGAGGAAAATTTATCTTCAGTAATGCAGTTTCAGTGCATTACTCCTTCTCCTATGTCCATCTAACCTGTTAAGTGTCTGCAGCTTTACCTTTATGTAGCACTGTGTATATTAAGATTCAGTAGATTTTGGTACCTTGCAGAGGAGAGGGCAGCTGTCACTCATACAAAACCTTGGACACTGTATAAGTTTCTTGCTCCTGCATTTCTCCATAAGTATTTGTGTAAGGCAGGTGCTGTGTTGTGCCTTTTTCCAATCCTGTTCATGCTCATTTTTAACATATCCAGGGTTTCCATCAAAAGTTAGGCTGTAGCCATTACCTGTATTAGCCAAATGTTTAATTTTGCTGAAACAAGGGGCTGTGCCTGTGTAAACCCAACATGATGTAGCTCAAGTGATTCTTTTACTGTCTTCTGCCATCAAATTTGGCTACAGACAATGAAAGATGATCAGTAACAATAACCTGTATTGGCTGGGGTCAGTTCAAGGATGTCTTCAGGTGTGAAGTCCTGCTACTGCTGCGGTCCATCTACCCCATCTACACTTAACCTACGAGGACACCCTGGGAAGTAAGCCGTGCATTGAATATCTGTATATCTCTGTTCCCCACCTAAGAACGTACAGCAAGCCCAACTGGCTGATAGCAGTTTGTTTGGAGGTAGATGTTTCCATTCCTGCATGCCTCCATGTGGAAATTATCAGCTATATAGAGGACTGAGATTAGACTAGTGCTTCAGGGAGCAGGTACCTGCAGTGTGGTTTGGCATTTCTCTTACCATATGTGTTGCTTGAAACAATCTTTAGGCTTTTAGGTTCTAATTGTTGCTAACAGTGGGACTTTCAGAAAAGGAATATAATGGAAGAAAGGAGTAGCAGCCTTCCAGACAGTTGTGAAAAGCTTCTTGTGTGTACATGGCTAATGAGAGTCCAAAACATTGGTAGAGGTAGTAAATGAATGAGCAAATGAGGTAAGTTACGAACATAGCTATGTGGGTCATCTTTGGTTTGTTTTTTTTTTTCCCTTCCTTTGGCAGTATTCCTTGTGCCAAAACTGGTATTTTCTCAATACTTTCATGTACTGGAACTTGTTTTCCGTATCTTTAGCGGCAGCCTGGTGACTACTGGCAGGCAAAACTTCTGTTCCTACTTGTCACCTTTCCCTGGAAGTGAAATGTACTCATCTCTTCCATTTCCTCTCTAGTCTTCCTCATGGACACACTTGAAAAATAAAACATCTTATCACCCTTCGTATTACACTAACAAAGTGCTTGCTGCTATTTGAATTCCTTCTCATGGAAAAGGATAAAAGAAAAGTGTATGATCTCCTCAAGGATGTTTTAAAAATCTATATAAAATGGATTAAGAAATTCCCAATTTGTATTTAAACTATTGCTGATAGGAAAATTCTTTATAATGAAGAAGCCAATCAATCAGCAAACAAAACCTGTCGTTTTGTACACATGTAGTTACGTAGGAACTAATGGTCACACTTGGCTGTTATCTGATGTGTTTGTTAAAAATAGCATTTAGAAAGAAATGAACCAATCTTGATGTTCCTGGAATCATTCATCTTTTGCTTGCTGTTATTTAAAGTTATTATGTAGGCTTTGAGCTCAGGAAAGAGTCTGAAAAGAATTCAGAATTCCTGAAAAGATTTCAGGCAGCCTTTTAAGCATGTACTTTCTTCTGTCGGTGTGTACTTGAGTGCTTTCTTGCACCAGATGGTCAGTTACTAGTTCAAAATCCATTTCAGAAGCCAATATGTAACTATTGCATAAGTCACCTGGCTTCTTGTGTAATTACTTTAGGTTTGCATGAGGGAAATGGAGAATTGAATTTGCTCTGCTAGATTCTGTTCTGCATGTTTTTAATAAGTAAAACCAAAATAAGCATCCTTTGGCACATTTTGTTCAGAAAAGTGAATAATTATATTAAAACACACAAGGATACTTTCATTTCATAGTAGCATGTTATCAAGAGCTGGATGTGTTAGGCAGTCAACTCTAAATATGGTTCTTCATTCCATATACAAGCGCAGTTATCATAGCAGTGACTTTAGCTTTATATGATTCAGATGGGGTTTTGATACATTTCTTTAGTTTACATCAAGTTCATAAGGACTCTGAGCTAAGACAATGGAAGTCTGTGCAAATGGAATGTTCCAACTGGAACATTAAACCTTCCATGCAAGATAAAATCTCTGTTATGTGGAAGGTGTAAACAGTTTAAAGGGTTGTTTATTCCCTTGTGTTATTACTCTTCTTGAACAAACCAGGAAAAGTGAACAGCTCCTCACATTAACTTTTTGTACTAAACAGGAAAACAAAGTTGTAGAACAGGTCATAGAATCATAGAATAGTTAGGGTTGGAAGTGACCTTAAGGTCCTCTAGTTCCAACCCCCCTGCCATGGGCAGGGATGCCTCACACTAGACCATGTTACCCGAGGCTCTGCCCAACCTTGAACACTACTAGGGATGGAGCATTTACCACTTCTCTGGGCAGCCTGTTCCAGTGCCTCACCACGCTCACAGTGAAGAACTTCTTATATCTAACCTGAACTTCTGTTTAAGTTTGAACCCATCACCTTTTGTCCTATCTCTGCAGTCCTTAATGGAGAGTCCCTCTCCAGCATCTTTGTAGGCCCCCTTCAGATATTGGAAGGCCTCTGGAAATGGAATGAAATATGACATTTAAATTACTATTATTATTTTGTTTTTTAAGTCACTTTATTCACTTCCTTTCTCTTAGGGAAATCGAAGTATCCTACTGGCAAAGTTCCTTCTGAAATGCTGTTTCTGATGGCACATACATGTATTTGTGGTCCTTCTGAGATCTGAGAAGTTTGTAAAAAACATTAAAGATATTTAAAGATGGGGCAGCTTTGTATGCATAAGTATATAGACATGTGCAGCGGGTATTATCTGTATATAGTTGATGATGATTTCAAAATTGATAATGATGTTCAATATATAAATGAACTGAGCATCAGTACAGTTTGGGTGGAGGGAGAATTGAACAAGTCAATTTGAACCTCCGTGTATAAGATGAAATGTAAATTTGTTAAAAGAATTTAGGTGATTAGATAACTGAAGTGTGAAGATATAACCCATTAGGGGTGTCATGCCAAATTAGCATTACCAGACTTTTAACGACCTCCCATTTGTATAATCCTTATTTACACTTGCACCTGATGTCTGTTGCAGAGAAGAAACCCGCCATCCTGTGGTACCACAGGGCCATTTTAAATACTTTGCATTGCTAAAGGGAAATATTGGGCTGAAAAAGAAACAGTGCTGTGAAAACAACTTTCATAGGGCTACTCTGGTTCTCAGCGGGGATGTTGCTTTTATTTACAGAAGAGGAATGTGCCCTTGTGTAGCTGGTATTTCAAACCTGTTAAAAGCTGAGGCATTGTGCGTTTGAAAGCAAGCTTTAGGGAGGGATAAAATCTTGTTTCCACTAGATTTTCCCCATTCCAGGCTTTGCTGGTCAGCTGTTGGATGCATTGGCTTAAAGTCAAAAGTGGATAAGGTAAGGGATAGAGCTGTGCTGCTTCTGATGTCAGTCTTATGCCACAGACAGAATCTGGGGCTAGTGCCAGGGTAAGAGATTTCTTTCTGCCCTCGTTGATCTTCGTGTAGTTGACGAGTGAGCTCTGAACCTCATGAGAAGTGACCTGTTTTGAGAAGTGTGCTTTTCTATCTTAAACCACAACAATTCCCAGGTCCAGTTCAGAGCACCCATCTCCAGCAACTGTTGTCTACTAATGGGCTTTCTCATTTCGTAATTCTTGTCTGTGTTGGAGTGCATACATTCATGAGCTTTCTTATGCAATACTACCTTGAGGTACAGGGAAGAGCTGTTGCCATTTTACAAGTGGTGACATGAGGAAGCCATCTGGGTGGGAATATTAACATGGAAGAAGTCTACTGGTTATCAAGTTTCATCCTTACGTAAAATTATATGGGAAGTGACTGTAAGTCAAGAATGCAAACCATTGTTTCAAATCTGGTTAATCAGATTATTTCTCTTGCATTTGAGCCTTAAGCCAAAATGCTTTTATGTCCCTGATAGCTACTTCAGTGGTTCATATTGCATCCTAAAACCTGCTTGGGATTTCTTTCATATCAGCATCAAATCTGCAGTTCTAATATCCCAAGGGTTAGTTTTTTCCATTTCAGAAATTCTTCCCTCCTCCCATCATGGAGCCGTGTGCCTTTGTGAGTCGGATAGAATCATGGAATGGTTTATGTTGGAAAGGACCTTCAGCTCATCCAGTTCCAACACCCCTGCCATGGGCAGGGATGACTCGCACTAGACCATCTTGCCCATGTCTCTGTCCAGCCTGGCCTTGAACACTGCTAGGGATGGAGCATTTACCACGTCTTTGGGCAGCCTGTTCCAGTGCCTCACCATGCTCACAGTGAAGAACTTCTTCCTTATATCTAACCTGAACTTTCCCTGTTTAAGTTTGAGCCCATTACCCCTTGTCCTATTGCTGCAGTCCCTAATGAAGAGTCCCTCTCCAGCATCCTTATAGGCACCCTTCAAAAAGGTGTTCCTGTACTGTCTTTCCTAAGCTGATGGTATCTTGAGTAATTTCTTTTCTGTGTGTTAAGTAGCATGGGGTTTTGTAGTACAAAATGTCATGACAGCTGGAAAAGAAGGCTTATACGCCATTGAACACATAAAGTGTCCAAACCGAGGCTATTTCCTTAGTAGAGAAGTCACCACTTGGTTTTTACATAGAATTGGGCATGCTTCAGACTGAAAAAGCTGTCCTATTGCAGCTTTCTCTGAGCTAAAAAAGATGTTTGTCTCTAAAGAAAAAAACCCATGAACAAACTGCCTATTGCAACCATTCATTAGAGGTGTGGGGGTTTATAGCTTTTGCATTTCCTCTGAACATTTAAAAGCCTGTATTGGAAATAACAATAAAACACTGTGTAGAATAATGCACAATTGAATTTTCAGATTTGAAGTAAAAGTCGTGCCTTGTGGGGCATATATTCAGAGAAGTGTGCTTGTTTATATTGACTAGATATACTCTAATCTGTAGCTAAGCAGCAGGCTTCCATGCATATTGTTTCTAAAAGTTTTATTCTCCTAACTGGCATCCATCAAGACATGCAGGGAACACAACAGTTAAAACTAACTTGGAAATGTGAAATATAATAGAATCATCGTTAGGAATTTGACATTTACAAAAGAATGTGATTAGCACTCCCAATAAAATGCTTCTGCATCTGTGCACAAGTATTAACTGTAGGCATTTCCTCTGATTCCTAATCAGCTGCAAACCTTTCTCACTCTCAGGTGAGGCCTTTTGTGTAAGGTGGTTCCCAGAAAATCTGACAGAACATGGGATATATTTGATTCCCACTAAGGTTCTTAGAAATTTATAGTGACTGCATGGGATGTTGATATACCTCTGTGTAGTTTGTGATAGTTATGTACCTCATAGGAACTATGAATGGCCAGGACTGCCAAATAATAAGCAAGAAGTTTAAAAGATCAGGGTCGAAGGTGTAGAAAGGTTTTAATCTAAATTCTGCTGCTTTAATTTATTCTGATTCTTTACTATGATTGTAAAACAACAATAAATAGGGTTGATTAATAAGAGTTAATATTATAACAAAATCTGTCATTCAAAATAATAACCTATTCTGATATTTGAGTAAGCCAAACAAAGTATTAATGTAATCATAGAATAGTTTAGTTTGGAAAGGGCCTTAAGATCATCTAGTTCCAAACCCCCTGCCATGGGCAGGGACACCTCACACTAGACCATGTCACCCAAGGCTCTGTCTAACCTGGCCTTGAACACTGCCAGGGATGGAGTATTTACCACTTCCTTGGTAATGTTAATGAACTCTTCTGGTTAACTAACGTAGTTATCCTCCTTCTTTAATTTCCAAAGCAGAATTCTAAAAGTTCAGATAAATGTAGGTGAGCATAGCTGC
The DNA here is from genome assembly GCA_009867235.2 of Psittacus erithacus. Lineage (NCBI taxonomy): Eukaryota > Metazoa > Chordata > Aves > Psittaciformes > Psittacidae > Psittacus > Psittacus erithacus. The sequence continues at coordinate 29,295 of WYDI02031640.1, forward strand.
ATTCAAAGGCACTGGAGGCATCTTTTTCGGTTGTTTAAAATCTCTGGTTATAAAAGACCAAATTGTCAAGATAACTTTTAAAAAGTAGTGGAATTTAAACAAATATTAATATGTGCAGTTGTCCATGTGAGAAGTTACTTTGTGTGAATATACAGCTTGTGTGTACTGTGAGAATATTTACTAAAGCCGTCTCTGGCATTTCAGCATGCTTCCTTAGTAGCTGCAGAGATCAATTTGTTTTGTGGGGTTCAAGGGTAAGATAAGAAACTGAGCCTATCTAAAATTAAAAGAGGAAGTTTTATACTACAATAAAAGTAAGAATTTTAATTGGTGTTATCCCTGCATGAATGCTTTTAAGATTTTGTTCCTAACAGTTTGAGTTTTTTCTCCTTGTGTTAGGGTTCTGTGTAGATGAAGGGATACTGACAAGAAAAGAGTCTAATTTTTTTAGGTAGGTAGAGATGAAACTTGATCCCAATTAAAATAAGAACAAACAAAGCCCACCAAGAACAAACAAGAAACTCACAAGTGAGTATTCTTTTAATTTGTAATGGCTTCATAAAGATCGGATATCTGTCAGGGATGACATATAATTCAAATCTCATCCCTTATGAGCAGCAGAACCTTCAGACATGATGAAGTCTTCCTGCTGTATAATCACCTATGTTAATTTTGTTCACACACACTGTTGTGCTTGGAGAAGGGTAGCAGAACTGATCCTGAGCCCCTGAAACTGTTCAGAGGCAATGCCTCAGACATTGGTTTGAACCCTCTGACCTGCAAGTCCATATGAAGTAAACTTGGCAAAGTTGAATGCCTGAGAGGGACTCTTCATCAGGGACTGTAGTGATAGGACAAGGAGTAATGGGTTCAAACTTAAACAGGGGAAGTTCAGGTTAGATATAAGGAAGAAGTTCTTCACTGTGAGCATGGTGAGGCGCTAGAACAGGCTGCCCAAAGACATGGTAAATGCTCCATCCCTAGCAGTGTTCAAAGCCAGGTTGGACAGAGCCTTGGGTGACGTGGTCTAGTGTGAGGTGTCCCTGCCCACAGCAGGGGGTTGGAACTGGATGATCTTAAGATCCTTTACAGCCCAAACCATTCTGTGATTCTGAGTTTTCTTCACTTATCACAAAAGCTAATTGTGCTTCCTGAGCAAAAACATGCAGGGTATATTTTTCCACTGTGAACACAGTAGAGGGTAAGTGTGGAAATACTGTCCATGAACTGCTGGATTTTCCTGACGGCCTTGGGGAGTGTCTGCACTAATACAAATCACATACATTTGTCTTGACTAAGATTCAACAGATGGGAAATAGACTTTTTTTATTTCATTTTTTCCAGGAAAGTTGAAGTCAGTAATACTTGTTTATATTCTATCTCCGTGTTTTCAATTAAACTTAAGTGAATCTGAAGTAGGTAGATTTTGTTTAAATCCACACAGCTGAGGAAACCTGGGCTTGCTCTTTCTCTGAATTTTCACTGAGAGGGGCTTTTATCTCCCCCTAATCCCACCATTTCTGTCAGGACATAATCTCTTTCTCAAATTTACATTTTAATTAGAAGGCCAGCTGAACTAGCTAAAATCAATAATGTCAGCATTCAGCAGCCCAACTTCAGCTGAAACCCCAGCCACTCTCTTTCCTTCTATCGATTGATCTTGGGAACACGGTCTACTTTATTGCTTCAGGCAAATAGGTGCCATTTGGTCAATTTAAACAAAAAAAGGGGATTTGAACATTTTTATGATTCTTTCTAAAAGCTGCTATTGGAACAGTTGAACCCAGGTACTGTACCTGTGTTAAATAAAGCACAGAGAACACCAGAATTCTTAAGAAGGATTTTACTTTTGCAACTACACTTAATCCCATCTATGTCTTAAAACAAGAAACCTACCCTGACATTGGATACCATTGAGCTGGGGCAATCAGCGCAGTGATTCTTGTCTTTCTCCTGTTAGTGAAAACCAATTTTATAAGCAAATATTACTGAGAAAGCTCCACAGTAGAGGTGCAGTTACTGATGCTGTAGTGTATCTACCTTTAGCCATTTTTCTATTAATGGCTTAAAATAAGAAATCAATGGGAAAATATTTTGTTCTTGTAACTCTTAAGAATTCCTGTATCGATCTTCAGGTTGTGATTTTATCTAGCTAAATGTCACATTGTCCATTTTATCTCTCTTGCCTTTTCTCTGTGCTGCTGACTGCTTGTCTCTGCTGTTCCCCTCCTTTTCCCCCAGACAAGACTACTGTAGTGAACAAGCAGTCAGGCTGTCCATAAACATCATAGGAAAAAAATAGGGTTTTGATGAGAACTTGGAATGCACATGCACATATTCTCTCTGAAGAGGAAAAAAAGGTGTGGTGAGGGACACATACCTGATATTTTCTGACTTCAAGATGGGTTGTAGCAAGTACATATTCGAGTGTTCTCAAAATCGTTGCTTTAAACAGTGCTGTTTAGAAAAGTATTCTTGTCCTTGTTATAAATAAAAAGACAAATGGCAATTTAAAATGCTAAAGTCTAAGCAATTCTACCTTGCAGATAGTCTGTCACATATTTTTCTCAGCTAACATTTGTTCAAGCCAAAAGGCCTGTACAAACTGTCTCTGTCATAAAATGAAGTTCGCTTTTCCAAGTCTTGATGATTCTAAAGTGTGGCTATAACAGAATCTTTTTGGATTAATTCTGTTTCACTTTTTTAAGACCCTTTTCCAAGGGCTAGAAATTAGGCACAGATTGATTAGTCCTGTAAATGATTCTCTTTAACAGTGTTCTTTAAAACCTTGTTGACTTTGGGAAGAAGTTAAATAACAAGGTGAATGTGGCATGTTCAGTACTTTCATTGAAGTATGTGATATGGGCATGACTGTGTAAGGGAGTAGCAGCATCACCAGCCAGCAACAGGATAGTCCATGTCTGTCTACAGCTGGCAGGTGGGTTCTAACCTCCAATCTGAGGACATAAAAATTAGAAAGGGGTGATCCTTCCTCACATCGCGGTCCATGCATGGAAGTGTTCAAAAACTGTGTTTTTGATGATGCCTCTGTGATATGGTTTAGTGGTGGTCTTGGCAGTCCTGGGGTAATGGTTGAACTTGATGATCTTAAAGGTCTTTTCCAACCTAGCTGATTCTGTGATTCTGTGCTAACTTCAGTTCCCAGGTAGCATTGAACAGCTCAAGCAACAGTGTCTTTCAAGCTGCACTGCCTTAGGAATGCATGCTTTGGTTCTGAGGTGTTTCCAGAGAACTGGGTTTGACACTGCTTTCAGACTGTGGTGAATGTCCCTATGTCCAGTTTGCAGTGTTTGCTGCCTTTGAACATTCGGACAGTTGGGTACTTGAAGTTCTTCCAGGACAGCCAGGGGCCTGGCACTGCTGAAATACCCAATCTCAGATGTGTGTTCACTCCTGTGGGGTATTCACCTGATGCTAAAGTAACATTTTCTTAGGAAAGGTGGAATGCATCAGCCTGCCAGAGCTGGGTAGAGGCTCCTTATGGACATGGAAAATATTATCACATACAAGTTGCATCTCTGATATACTTGCCTTAACCGTATTGTTAAAATGGTCTACATTTCTCTGTCATACACTGGATAAGCAGAAGGATTCTATTGTTATGTCATGGGAGAGTGATGAGAAGACAGAGAAGTCTCTATTAGTGCTTATTAACTGCTGATGGCTGGTGTCCTCTCATCCTGTCTCCTTCACATCTTATTTCCTTCCCCATCTTGTTTTGAAAGAGGCAGGTAAGCCACCTGCCACAGTTGTTACTGGCCTCTGCCCTGAAACACCTTCCCCTTAAAACACCTTTCTTTGTTGTTACCAGTATGTGCCCTACTGGAGACAGACAGAGGACTCAGTTGATCCTAGGTACTTGGAAAATGTAGACCCATGTGTACCTACGGAGTGATCTAAAAGGTTGCCACCTCAGCAACCTTCTTGAGCTGTAACTGAAGTCAGGCAATACCATCTGTATTGTTGCACCCCATAGGTTACAGGGAATGAGCAGTGCAAATAAATCATGGTCAGAATGAATTACTGGAAGACCTTATAAGGTGGAAAAAGTGGTCAGGGCAAGTTACTCTAACTTTGTGAAAAATATGGTTTTCTCTGAAATATTTAATGTTTGGCGTATTAAAGCTACTTGTCACTACAGGTCCTGCAATTTCCCACTCATAGGAATACCACCATAGCTGTTCCTTTTCTAGTTGATATCTTGTGATACATGTAATGACAGGCAAACAAATTAGCAAAGCAAGAATACTTCTGGATGTAGCTTCAGGGCTGGCTAGAAGTGGGCAAGAGACTAAAAGTCACAACAAAATAATGGCTAAAACGTGTTAGGTAAACTGTGCTTTCATAAGAAGGTTGTGATAACTTGCTGAAAAGTTGAGTTTCGTGAAACTGTGACTTTGTGTTAATTTAGGGGTGGTTTTTTGAGGGAAGAGGTCTTGCATTTCAGTCAGCTCTTTATAAAAAGGCTTTCTAAGGGGGCAGATGCAGTCTATTATGTGAGTGTGAGGGATCACATCTTTCCATTTTTAGCTGTCATTGGCTGAACAGTTCTTGTTACTACTGCCAGTTAATAGAGTTGCTTCTCTAGCTCAGTGGGTAGAGACGTGTGCTGTCTAACTGTTCAGCCTGTCTAATTGCATCATTACAGTCCATGCTGACTGTCTAATCTGGCCATATAAAGTAATTAAAGTAGCCCCACTACTGAGCTGCTGGTGCTGAACATCAGTGCCTGGCACTGCCTTGCAGTGGGTTTGTTCCTCAGGTGTAGCTCAGACATATACTGTCTCTTGGGTATATTCTATGGATATATTGATGGCTTCTGCCAACATTTAGATATATTATCTTAGCAAACTGTGTGGTTTAGTATCTGGAAAGAAGAACGTTCTCTAGATAATTCTGCAGACCTGCTTATATATATATAATCTGCAGATGTTTTGAAGTCAAAACTCAACTATTCTCTATGGTGCTGCCCCTTAAGAAATCAGGAAGAGAAAAACCCACAGCTATTTTATTTTCTCAGCTCTGAAGAGTCAGTATGGTAGCTGAGAATGATCAAGTTACAGGAATGTGCCTCACACACACTGTTGTTTCACTGGATGTGCTTCCTCACCAGCCGTGCTAGGTGACATTATCCACTATGTGTTGCAGTGAATCCAGCCAGAAGTGGTCTGTCTGTACAGTTTTAGCAGGACTTTGGCAGAGACACCACAAAGAACTGATCTTAGCACACAGGAGGATATCAATGTATACCTTCCCTCTTGCTTTTTGCTACTCTTAGATGTCTTTTGGGACTCTAGGTGTTTAACAGTAGTGCCAAGAGTTCCTTTCTTCTTTTTTACCTTGGCATATAACCTTGAGTACAGAAATTACGTACCAGGAAGTGACACTAGAAACTTAAAAGCACTATTGCAATTAAAGCAAACATGTATTGTTAAAATCCTTCTGAGGTGAAGTAACATCATTCTTTGTTGTCACACCGTGTCATGCAAATTTAAAAGTTGGTTTGCTGCAGTTCGTGTGTTTCTATTCCAAAACAGAAAAAATGCATAGGCAAAAATATCTCCCTGTGAGTGGGATTGATGTCTAATGCAAACTGAAAGCAGTAAACATGTAGTCAGCATCCTGTTTGGCCCCACTGTGAAGTGTTGAAGGTGGGAGGAGTGAATTACCTCTAAACATCAAGTTCTTTTGCAGGGCTAGAACCCCAGCCACCTCGAAAAGGACTGGTGGGGAAGACATCAACAGGACCAGCTCCATTGAGCTCCCTCACTCGGCTAAAGGGGAATGAAGATGAACTTGATCCAACGTGTGCAGCTGCCACACTGAAACTCATTAGAGACAAACTACCAAAGTTACCACCTCCACATGCCAGGTTATCTTTTTTTAATTCTTGCAGAAACCTTTTGCTCTTACTTGTATTTATCAGTCACAGAAGCACACAGAAAAGCACTCATGAACCAGGCAAGCTCTTAAGGATGTCTTGGTTTTGCTTTGGTTACAATTTTTTACTTAAATGCATGTTCACTGCTTAATATTTGGGATGTTGTTAGTGATTACAGCAGGATTTTAAGGAATCTTTTACTATGCACTTGATTTAGGTTTTATTTGGTGTAAATGACATCTGCGAAAATACAAAGTGTTCTCTTCTCTCCAAACAAACAAAAAATCCCCATTTATTGAGGTAATTTTTGGTTCAGTCCTGTTCAAAGCTTGGTGAAATTCCAGCCTTGTCTAGCATTTATCTGTGATTTGGGGATAAGACTGGAGTAATCTACTTAGTGGTGTGTTCCTGAAAAGATACTTTTACATTGGCCAGGAAGGCCCCCAAAACCTGGCAGACTGGAACGTAATCAAGTTAAAGGGGTTTGCTTCATTAGAACCCCAGAGTTTGGAGTATTCAGGTGTACATTATGACTTTTGAACTTAAAAAATATAATGTTTCAGTAAGGTGAACCAGACCATTTGAAGCACTGTCAGTGACTACCCAAGTAGTACTTTGGTTTTTGAGGGCTAATGAATTCTGTAGTGGTATTGTACAATAAGTATTATAAACCTGCAAGATGGAATTATGCCAACAAAAGAAAAAACTTTGCAATCAGTGTGACTCCCAGACTCATGACATGCAAACATGGGCATGAGTTTACAGAAGCATCTTTAGGTGTACAGCATGCATGATCCATTATTGCCTCTATTAGATCTCTGCACCCATGGTATAATATCTGTTAACTGGCTTTCGCTTGAATGTGCAGTTAAGCTTCATAGTGCAGTGTGCTGTATGTAGAGTGTGTGGAGTTGTAGTTTTTATCCTTTTTTTCTTAAAAAAAAAAGATAACAAAGAATATCTCTGTAAAAGCAATTGTAGTCCTAGACCTAAGATAGTATTAGTGTTGGTGTGAAAATCTAATGCAAACAGGAAAAGTTGCTGTGATCATTGCTTTTTCTCTATTGACTTTTCATCAATTTTCTCCAGTGACTCTGCAAGTACTGAGCCAGCAGGCTTGGAAGAGCCTGAGAGTAAGAGAAAAAAACTAGAAGAAGAAAGAGCTAAAGCTCCCCTCATGCCTTTTGGATTAGATCTTCACTACTGGGGACAGGATCAGCCAAGTGCTGGGAAGATTCTCAAGTAATGCTCTTTTTCTTTTAAGACAAATTAAACAAATATATAGATTTACTTGTACTCAGAGGTCATGCAGTGGGGTGACTCCCATTTCTTTTGATAATTACTTTTCTCCTTTCACTTGTGTTGTAGGATCCATAAACAAAGTCAGAAATTCTGCCTTTAAATGATATTTGTTTTGAGAAGATGTGATACTACCTAAATATCCTTTGATGCTTCAAAGCACTTTTCTCCCCCCCTTCTCTTTTCATGTTGGTCTGTTATCTGCAGCATGGCATCACTTACTCCAATTTAAATTGGTACCTCATTATGCAAAGTGCTATGCAAGTGCAGGATAGGCATTCCTTCTGATGGAGGCTTTACAGGCTAAATAAATAGCAGGCAAGGTAGGGGAAAGGCTGGGGAGGTGTCAGGGGTATTTTTACTGCCTTTAGGGTGGTAACTGAGGAAATTCGTATGCTTGTTCAGTCACACAAGAAATAGGTGGCAGTTACAGGATGTGAGTTTGGATCTCTCACTTTCTGTTCTTGTCTGGGAAGGTTTTGTGTTTCTTGGACTTGAAGCATTGATGGCTTAGGGAAAGCTTTAGCAATGCCAGGGAGAAGAGATGGTAGGTATACATCAGAACTTGTTTCTAGTAGTCAGGTTTTTAAGTCCTGTTTTAGCACTAGTTTTTTTTATATGAAAGTTGGGATACAAAATCCTCCCTCTATGTATAAGTATCATTAAGTCCACTAGAACTTTAATATTAGTGTGTACTATACCTGGCTGGGTTGCAAATCAAGCTCTTATATTCTCAGCAGTATTACTTTACCTTAGTTTGGTTTCTTACCAAAAAAATCCCCAAGCAATAATTACAGTGTTTGCAGAAAGGAACAAGAGAAAAGCTTTACTCCTGGACCTGATTGCATAAAATACAGAATATCTTTTAAATTACTGAAAGCCAGCAAAATAATAGTGTTTTAACACAGTTATGCCAAGCTTTGGGTTCTGTCTCATGGGGCATAAGCTCTTCAAAGCCTATAAAATGGTTAAGATTTTCAGCAGGGCTCTAAGAAGCATTTGTCTGTGATAATGCCAAAAAGGTAGTAAGGCTTTATTTTACATTGCAAATGAGTTATTCAAGTCATAAGTGAAATCAGAAGCATATTTCACTGCCTGTCTGCCTTGTGCTGTACTGTTTTATTTTTATGCTTTCCAATAAAATAGAGAGCACACTTCTGAACCTTATAGTCTATAACTACAGATGTGCCAGTCTAACTAAAGATAATTTAAGTAACTCTGCACACACAATACCATTGACCCCAGGTATAAAATATATTTATTGGGAAATTAAGGAAGTCATTGGCCAAATCCTTTAAGTTTTCTGTATGCACACATACCATCTCTAGAAGATGCCAAGGGAAAAAAAAGTCAAACCTAAAAACCAGACAACACATATAGAATGTGTATGGAATCTGAATTTTAAAAATCTGAAGTGGAAGAGTCTTTCTCCTTTACCTGTTTAACAGTACATTTACTTAATTACAGCACTCACAATAAATTTAGATTTTAATAGAATGCAGCTACCAGGAAGATGATTTTCTAAAGCTTTGTTTAGCTGGTACATGGTGAACTATCACCTTCCCTAGAAGGTGACAGTAACTGGGGGCTTTACGAAAAGCTTGTACCAAACCATTTTCCTTACTTCTGCCTTCACTCACAGAACTCACTAAGCTAGTTTGAGAACTCTTAAAATGAGTGTATAAAGCTGTAGCAGTACTTTTTTTGGAGGGAAGAGAGTGTATACTGCACAGTGTTGTACTGTGTAGAGACTATGCCAGCTTAACTGACTGTTTTGATAGCTTGGACCTTCCAAACTCATCTACCCTTCTCCTTGAATTAAATTAGGATCATAACTAAACTAGCTGGTGCAGCAGTTCTTATGACTGTGACTAGGATATTTGAATTAGCTTATTTAGCTCTTGCTTCTAAATGCATCATACATTTACATTATTCAAGTTTTTGATACAACTTTCCCAGCAGCTTGGAAATGAAGTTGATATAAATTTGTTGAAAGAGTGCAGGATTTCTCCAGGAACTTAGTCTTAGTTTTAAGTTAACCACTACTTGTCTTTTATTCTTCCTAATGTATATCTATGTAATTTCCATTAAAACTTCTGTTACTTGTCTAGATCAGTAACACTCTTTTCTATGACTGTGAGTGGGGTGTTGATCTTCTAGTTGATTATCTGTTTTCCTTCTGATCCCTCTTACAAAAAGGTTTTACTTGTCACATGCATCATTTTGAAAGATTTCATCTTCTGCCTTTTTAAAATGTTGCTTACATTACAACAGCAAGAAAACAGAAGGCTTTGGGAATTTGCACTGCTTTGTTTTTTTCCCACCTGCTTATAAGTCAGGCTGGGAGAAAATAAGTTCTATGCTTGTAGTAAATGATAATATTTATGAATATCTGGGTAGGAATCAGGCTATTTTAAGTCCAGTTCCCAAACAGTGATTGATGACATGTAGAGTAAAACATTAATCTTAATTTTTTGGGGATTTATGGGCTGCAGATTTGGAGGGGGAGATATAAAATGGGTCTTTTTCTTGATTGAGAAGGTTGGCATGCGCAACTGTTAAATGCTGCTTCATTCTCATGTAACTGTAATTTGATAATTTAGAGGGGGAGCAGAGTTCAGACCACCAAAGGACCCCAGAATTTTACAAAGGGATTCTGTAAGGCTACCTTGCACATAGAAATCCTTTGTGGTGTCTTTTTAGCAGTGCTTTCCCCTCAGTGTGTCTGTAAGGTTAGTAACCCAGAGCCAGCAATCAGTGTTGTTTTCAGAATTGTTTTCAAACTAAGCAAATAAGAAACCTGTTTCATTCTCGTGGTCCTGTCTGTTGTGAACTCTTGCAACATAATTCCTGAAGCTAAAATACTTCACTATTCAAACGTTTGACTAAAGTCATGTTGGTGTATTATAAAGATTCTTAGAGCTTTTTTGTTTAGGCTATAGTTTGCAGAATTGTGTGGTTGAAAACTTTTTTTTTTAAACAAAATAATTATGGAAACACATTATAATGTTTAATGTTAAAGTATCCTCCACTCTATCTCTTTTGCCTTTATCCCCTGATTTACCAGAAGGAAGTTATTTGTACTTTATAACAGGTTAAAATTCTTCTAGCACAAACAAGATCTATTCTACGAAGACATTACTGGATAACGTGAATCTCTTCAACAAGGACTTTACTTGTTGAACATTTTCCTGAAGATCTGGCAAATCCTAGAATGGCTTCAAAATTGCTTAATCCCTCTTTTAAATTACTTCTAATCTCTTTATGTAGTTTTAAATGGTCAACTATTGCAGTAAAGCCAGCAGCTATATATGTTACAGGTTGCAAAGGTCAAGTCATTTCCTCTACCTTTTTCTTTTCCCTTTTCAACTGCTGAAAACTTGCTTAGATAAAATTCATCAAAACTCTTCAGGCCCACTGAAGTAATGCTTTAAGTATTAGTTTATGTGCTTTGTGGAATTGAGATTGTGATTATTGAAGCCAGTGTTCATGTGTGTATGGCTGTGACAGAAGGCAAGGTCTGAGGGGTAGGAATGGCATCCAAGGATATTAATGAGTGAGAGGAATTGGATATGGATAGAGGAAATCCTGTCATGTAAGTCTGAGATGGATTGGGTGGAAAAGCTGTGTGGAAGAAAGTGATTGTAAAGTATCTTTTATGAATTAAAGATATCCTTCTCAAGACATGTTATCTAGGGATATCCACATGCAGACTGGAATATTTTTTTTTTCTCTTAGTTTGGCTGTATTTTTTCCTCTCAAACTTATTTTTCCATAAGTTTGGGATGGGATTGTTGTTGTTGCACTTCAGATGTCTTTAAGTTAGATATCTAAGCTTAAGCTGGTCACCCTAATTTATTTTCATGATTAACAGAAAGAAACATTTATCAGAGGGAAAGTGAATGCATCCTAAGACTGGCATCTAAAATGTCAGGTAATCGCTCTCTGGGGTTGCCTGTTTTCATTATTGGCATCCTAGGGTGGCTAAAATGAAATTATATGACTACTGTTAAGAAGATTTGAAAATACTCCATTACTCAAGGGTTCTTGCTCCCCTTCTTTCCCACTCCCACATCCACTGACATTGTACTAATCTTCATTTGACTATATAATTTACCTGTGTAAATATAGTAAAGAACTCTAATTTTAAAATAGATTTCCAATGGATTAGCTTAATTGCCTAGAGGAACACCGGTAAGTTTTTCAGACTTATGGACACTATGTAAGAAAATCTGGAATAATTAATCTTTGTAAGGTTCAGCTGCTTGTGTGCTCTCATCCTTGGTCTCAGTATATTGCAACGCTGATTTCAGCTCCTGCTTCTCTGCTGCTACAGGAATACAGTTAGCAGAAGTTAAGATCAAACTGTTTCCTCCCAAGTCTATCTTCTGTGTTTGATCACAGAAGTATTTTGTTATGAAGAATGTTAATTACAGAATTACAAAGTTATTCACTGAAACTGGGTATCAGATAACTGATGCTGAATGTCAGATCATGAGCTAGAGCTAAGCCTCATAATAGGTTGGTAGGTTAAACAAGAAATCAATACTAGACAGGCTTTGGTGATACTTGAAAAACATCTTCATAATATAGGAGTCATAAGAAAGAATAGTAGATCCTAGGTTTTTCTAATTCACTAGTAAAGCTTCCTTTCTTTTTGCATGTAAGTTCACCACAGGATGATACTGGCATCTTTATGTGCTTTCTTACAACTTTGTGAATAATTTTCATTCATTGTTTCCCCAGATTTACTTCTGAGCATCGATTTTGGGCACCCAGTGAAGTAGAGGAAGAGGTGGAAAATAAAGAAATAAGTGAAATGTTAAAAACTAGATATATCACATTTGCTGGCAAGTTTGAACCAGTGAAACATAAGTGTCGAGCACGGATGCCTGATGGAAGACTGTGCGAAAGGCAAGATCGGATTAAGGTGGGCACTAAGTTACATAACTTCCAGGATATGTGCTGTATGGAGAAGATCTCATTAAAACATGTCCATGAACGTTGATTTCACATTGCAAATATAGCTTGAGGCAGTAGAAGAAAATTGCGTCTGGAGAAATTTCCCTGCCCATGGCAGGAGGCTAAAACTAGGTGATCTTAAGGTCCTTTCCAACCCAAAGCGTTCTGTGATTCTAAATTTACTATTTACATGTGTTTCGTATGGGAAGAATCCTTTTGGTAAGGAATCTGTGAACATTTAAGGAACTTTCAAATATTTTTGGCATTTTTATACTTTGTTTTTACATGTTATATATGAGTATGAGTACATATACCTGTCAGTAAAGCAGAGACAGTCGCTGAAAAGTTCTTCTCATTTACAGACACATTTGATATTAACTGTATTAAGAAACTTGGGTGTTTGAGGGGCAAATTAGGTTTTATGACAGCTAAATCCTATGCAAGTGTGAGTCCTATGAGCAGAAATACTTAGCTTAAATACTTTGTTCTAATATCCCTGTTCTTCCTCTATTGTCTGAGATTGAAGGATCTGAATGCACTAAAATACTTTAAATGGGATTGTTACAGGATGGGGATATAACATAGGCAACAACATACGATGCAGCATTGGTGCCCTTGTGACTTGACAGATTGTGCTATCTGTCCTCTTGAAATTGGATATTCATATCACAAAGAGCTTATTTCTTTGAGATCATGAATATATTAAATACATGGTGTGTATGGGATCTTCGTGCTTTCTAAGGGGGACTGGGAATCAAGTATAGGGTTTGGTTGCTTGATTCCAGTGTCTGGCTTTAAGTTATGTTGGATAACATGTAAGCGTATTCTTTCCATTCAGGAGTTGATCTTTTTTTTTTTTCTCTCTTTCTTTCTGAAGTGCCCATTCCATGGAAAGATAATTCCTCGTGATGAATCTGGGATTCCCATAAATGCTGAAGACAGAGCCAGAGAAGAAAAGATGCGGTTTGAGAAGCAAGCAGCTCAGCCAGGTTTGTGTCTGCATAACATCTTAAGAAAAAAAACCCAAACCACAAAATACTAAGCCACAGGTAGGAGATAAGCTTTAAAAGGAAGCTTCATATCCTTATCGTCTATATGTTTGTGTAGATATTATATACAATCTTCACAATATCTACAATTTATTCGTAACCTATACAATTATTGTATACATTGTAACTGCATAGTATCTAAGTATTTCATATATTGTATCTATATATTGTATCTATGTATAGATACAGCATAGATGCACGTTAGACAACAGTCTTCCTCTGTATAGGACATTTGTTAGGCAGCAAATGTGACAGGCTGTATGGAGAGCTGACAGTTTTGTGGGTTGAGATCCATAGAACTGGATCATATTTCTGTTTTGCTCCTAACCATATTCTCTCGTTTAAATCCCTGTTGATTCTAATGTGCAGATCATTTGCAGTGATTCTTGCTTATGTGATAAATATGGATGCATGTGTACACTGAATAAGGTTAACATTGCATTTATTCTTTATTTCCAGTAGTTACAATGTTCCTAATGCTTCTCAGACAGACGACTTACAGCCTTTATCTTAAGGAACATATTTATTAAGGACAATTAAATCTATTTCCTGGGAAATGCTTGACATGTTCCCATTCTTCTGAAAAGAATTTGTCTAATCTTGCTGGTCCCTAAAAATTGTGATTTATGTAATGTAATGCTGATATAACCAGGATCACTGTGTTACCACGGATATTGGCAGAGTTGTTTTTTGTCACAATGTGGGAACTTGTTTTTCCTATATCTATTCATATCATATTCTCTATTTCCTGTATCTACTCACTTACTGCTTGTGTTTGGGAAGAATTCTTAGCCTTGCTATGTTATGCATCTGTGCAACACCACTAGAAAATACTCTGAACTAGGGAAGCCCTCACCTTGGGCTTTATTGGTATTATAACGAGTCTGGATGTTCTAATAGGCATGATATTTGTGATGGGCTTCGGGAAGAGAACAAGCAGACTTCTGCCATTTAATTGCTTACATGTTACTGTGCAATACTCTGGGTTTCGTTTTCAAACAATGAGGATGGACAACAAAACTAATGGCCTTCTCCTTGCATCCTGTCTGCTGCTTTCAGGTGAGGAGGGAAGGCTTATCCTTCCCCAAGATTATTTGGGCATTTTTAGCCAGGATAAAGCTCTGGACTGCTAGGTAAGGAATACAGGCAATGAAGGAGACAGCAAGCAATGAATACACAGGCAGGAAGTCTTCCAAGGAGAATAAGAGCCTTTTTTGCAGTAGTACAACTAAACTTCATTAGTGATGGACAGAAGGTAGATTTTCATAGAACGCCAGGGGGATTGCAACGAGGAAACTACTGGAAGTTGATGGACTGCAAAGGAAGATGGGAGAGAGGGATCTATTCAGCAAAGACATAGTCTATAATTGAAGGGGACAGATTTGTTTTCAAAGCTTTTATTTAATCTGTCTTCCTCCAGAAACCTTAGTTTTCTTCGTTTTAAGTTATTTTTTCTAGGTGAGTGTTCTGCATTCTAATTAAACTTACCCAAAGGCTTTATCATTTTGATAACTTGTAGTATGCTCCCTTTAAAGAGTTAGTTCTCTCTTAAGCTGCCAGTATTTCATCACTTTCAGAGTCATATATGTTATTTATGAGGCTTACTAAACCTTCCACGAAACCTCTTAAGACCATAATGAACAGTTGTTGGTCTGTTATCCAAAAAGGTCTACGTCAAATGAATGTGCTTTTAAATACACAACTGACCACCCAGTTTCCTTCAATACTGATCTGTCTGTCTTTGAGTGACTGTGCTTGGCAGTTACCAGCACCCTCCAAATGCAGGGGGTACTGAGCACCTTCTGGAATTTGTGTGTGTCGAAGTGCTGTGTTTACAGGCAGTTTCCGTCCTTGCCCATGTGGAGTGATGTGCTGTAAACTGGCATCCAGACAACAGCATGGGCACAGCTGGATTGTGAAACCAGGGCAACAGTTTGGGTATTGTGCAAAAAGAAGAGTTCCCAACTTAGTTATCATCATAGAATCACAGAATGGTTTGGGTTGGAAGGGACCTTAAAGCTCATCCAGTTCCAAACCCCTGCCACGGGCAGGGACACCTTCCACTAGAGCAGCTTACTCCAGGCCCCATCCAACCTGGTCTTGAAAGCTGCCAAGGATGGGGCACAACTTCTCTGGGTAACATGTGCCAGCACCTCAGCACCCTTGCAGTAAAAAACTTCCGTATATCTAATCTTAATGTCCCCTTTGCCAGTTTAAAGCCATCCCCACTTGTCCTATCCCTACGTGCCCTTGTAAAATGCCCCATCCCAGCTTTCTTGTAGCCCACTTTAGGTAATGGAAGCTGATCTAAGGTCTCCCCCGAGTCTTCTCCAGGTGGAACAAGCCCAGGTCTCTCAGCCTGTCTCCAGAGCAGAGCTGCTTCAGCCCTCTGAGCATCTTTGTGGCCTCCTCTGGACTCATTCCAACAGGTCCATGTCCCTCTCTCACAAGAGCAGAGTCGGGGATGGGGGAGAATCACCTTCCTCTACGGGCTGGTCATGCTGCTAGTGATGTAGTCCGGGACATGGTTGGCTTTCTGGGCAGCAAGTGCTTACTGCTGGCTCATGTTGAGCTTCTCATTAACCAACACCCCCAAGTCCTTCTCAGGACTGCTCTCGGTCCAGACAAATGTAAACTATGTTTATGACAAACTCAAACTAGCAAATTAAGCTAGTAGGTGTTCTTTAGGGACTAGTTTCAAACTAGAAACTAATACTCTTGGTATAAAAATCACTTGCACTGAAAAATATTGATTTATTTTTTCTGCGAAATTGCCATTGCTTGAGGCTAGACATAATATTTATTTTTATTACAGTGTCCGTGTGGCGTTGTTGGAGGCTTCTCACCTCTGGCCCACACGGATGTGTATGTTAGTCCCAAACCAGTGTTGACATCGCTGCATTGCATTATTGAGTGCTGTTAAGCTGAGATGTCATACAAAGGTCCAGTCCATCTGTCTGGGGAGATACTGGACAAGCTGTAGTGCTTAGTTTGTTGGATGAAACCTTGCAGGTTTATAAAGCCATATATAGATATACATATATATATACACACACACGCACACACATATATATATATATACACATACCAGATGTCACTAAATATTTTTATCCACTTTTGTTGCTTTCTTTGTTTCTCACTAGTTTTATATTTATTTTATAGTATTTTCCTCAACCTTCTAAAATGGCCTTTTGTTTGTTTGGCTTGTGGTTTGGAGTGGAGGGGTGTTGGTTGGTTTGCATTGGGGTCTGTTTGGTTTGGGTTTTATTTATGGTCGTGGTTTAAGTCCAGTCAGCCACACAGTCTCTCTCTCACTTCCCCCCCTTCCTCCCCACCCTGATCCCTGAGGGATGGGGAGGAGAATTGAAAGAATATAACTCCCACAGGTTGAGATAAGAGCAGTCCTGTAACTAAGGTATAACACAAATCACTGCTGCTACCACCAATAATAATAATGATAAGGGAAATAACAAGGGAAGAGAA